>JBAMJV010014057.1:0-36773 GCA_037951105.1 Echinarachnius parma
TAACGACATAATTAAATACTTTTTTAGTGAGGATTTAAATACATTTAATGAGGAGCATTGCGTGATATTATTTGGCAGGTAATTCCATACATCAGGACCATACATCAGGATTTCTGTGCAAGCAATGTCTTTGGGTTAGACAAATGATATTTACATGAACTACGAGTTTGAATATGTATTTGATCATTGCGGATAAAGAGGGTCTTTAGGTGCATAGGAATGAGATTTATTTTCAATTTATACATGCATATGGCTGTTTGAGATACGTTAATGTCTGTTATTTTTAGAACATTTAAACTTTTAAAGATAGGATTTGTGTGAGCAAGATAAGCAGAATCTGAGCATATTCTAATTGCCCTTTTTTGTAATATAAAAATTAAATCAATATCAATTCCTTTCTTCATGTGATCTAGAGCTTTCTGCACTACTTCGTCTTTATCAATGGGTGCTACACTGTCCGCTTTTTTATTCCAGTGTTCTTCTGTTCTTCAATCTGGTTTATTAGTATTGTACAGTTTCCTATAGAATTCATCAATGGTTTCTGTGATTTTGGCTTTGTCGTTCACTTCTGTACTTTTGCTCTAACAAATCTGTGGTCACCTGCCTGTTTCGACATTCGGTATAACCTCTACACCCATCAATATTTTCTTGTGGTCAGTAATGATGTTATCAATCATATTAATGGGTTGCTGCATTAGGAGATTCCAATGTCCAATATCTGTCTTTTGGTTTCTTAAAGCATGTATTGCCAACCACCATGTTTCTGCTTGCAACATATTCTAGAAGCCATTCTCCTCTCTCGTTCCGGTCACCTATCCCAAATTGACCTACACCATTCTCTTCCTCATCTTTTAGCAATAAGTACTGGGCATTATACCCAGGGGGCAAACCACCATTTTGTTAGGATTTCAGCTTTTTCCTTTGACTTCTAGGACTTTCTAGGATCACAACCTAGGTAGAAGCCTCGCAAACTAGCTACTGGAAGCCCACACGATGGGGTTCTAGAAACGCACACCTAATGCACTAAATAGTGTGTTTCAGCCTTAGGGGTCATGAAGACCCAGTCACACATTTTGCACAATTACACCACAATACACGGCTTATTCCAGCTTGTTTCTTTGTTGGGGGTCTTTCTCAGAGTCCTGCGCATCGTTTGATAAAAAACTTTGAGCATATTGCATCTTTGGTTACAACTGTTGGTGGTCTTGAAATGTCATTTATTTTATCTCTAAATATAAACTTACGAAACAAAATATATTCCTTTGCTGAATGAATCCAGATTACAAAGTTCCATTGGAAATTCTAAGCTCGGGGTCCGCAAGCTCTGATGGCCTACCATGAAGCGATGCGAGAGGGACAAAGGCAAACTACGCAACCCGAATAATGATCGTGGGACAGAAAAGAGTCGGGAAGACGAGTCTCAAAAAGCATTGACAGGAGAGGTGTATGTATATCTGTACTATTTCTCTCTTACTTTTAATCCGCCTCTTATTTTTCTTGTCAGTGCATATGAGCTAACAGATAATGTTTTGGTTAGTACCTATGTACTTAGGTAATCGACTAGATAGTCATGAAAGACTGCGTATAATCTGTTTTTTAGATGATGAGATTAAAGAACAATACTTTTTGTGCGACTTTGTGTGAGTTTTCCTAACAGCTAAGTGGTGAAGTGGTGTTTTTGCATGTGAGGTAACATTAGGAAGGATGATATTCGGTAAAAGATCTCAACCCGCCACCCAGCCCCCCCCCCCCCCCCCCCCCCCCCCCCCCACCACATCCCCTCACCTACCGTGACAATAATGTACTGTAAGCACAAAATGTTGAACAAATTAAGTATTAAACAGTTGTTAATGTAATGAAAGTATCACAAACTTAAAACGGTTCTTCTTAAGAAGAAATCATTACACCACACCATTATTATTAGGTTAATATTTGTTTGGAAGCAAATGTATGTTTTTAATCAATACAGGTTTGATAAGAATGAGAAGGAAACCGATGGAGTAAATATCAGTATGAAAATTGTGGACGCAAGTGAGAACTCATGGACTCTGAAACTGGCTAGTGGTTTGCAGACCGGTAAATAATGTATAATTTGAATATTCTAGTAAAAGAGTTGATATTGTATACAATGTATTTTTTTTTAATGTATCCTTTCATAAATATGCAATTATTTGAGTATACACTGCAATGGGTGTATGATTCATTGCTATCCATTAAACCAAAAATAGACATGTTCTAAAGTAGTTATATTTATCTTCTTATTGAAAATTATATATAGGAAAGATAACACTATTATTACGCATTGTGGTGCACCATCGCATAATTCCTTTCATACATTTTTCTTATAGAATACAACGACGATGTGGCAAATTTCGTAGTGAAGAAGCTAAAGGCTACAAGCGGTAAGTCATTTGGTAAACTGGTCGTGGAGAACACCAGTTAACCAAATTGTAGTCAGGCTTATGGAAATATAGATTTTCCCGCTCATTTTGATACTTCTTTCAATCAAATTCATTAAAGGGTCATTCCGATTTACGCATTGCCGCGTCATCGTTGGGTTTGGTCTTTCAAATTCCGAATAAGTGCAAGCAAATTCATGCATACGCATTATCTTTCGTGACATGACACGGTAGTTCATTTATGGGCATTCGAATTCGCGAATGTGCAGCCATATTTCAATGACCAAAGAAGCATCTGCGTAAAGTTTTTTCTACCATTAAAATTGCATGTTCTTCCAAATTCGACACTCAGTTTTTCCTTACCTCACAACAAATTGTGATGTGCAGCGCCCTCTCTAACAAAACTGAACTTCCCCTTTAAGCACAAAGTTATAAGTGCATGTTTGAGCCACTGTGACAAAAAAAAAAATCACCAGTGGACTCTGGTGGTGACCGAATCTATGATCTCCTGATTACTAGACGGGAAAACCACCACTATAGCACCGGTATCACCCAATGGTTAGGGCTTTGTTGTTGGGTTCTTTATCACCAAATAATCGGGCACGGCTTTGATTGAAATTATTACATTTGTACTCGCCAGGTATTGTATAAGTTATATTTGGTAATCTTTGGGGATCCCAATATTGAATCATCTAGAGCTCTTCAACAAAGCCCTAGGCATCGGGTAGTTTTGGTGGTCTAGTGGTTATGACGTGCCAATTGAATAGCCATTGATGGAGATGTGTGGGAGATTGTGTCAAATCAAATGACAATCGTGAAAATTCGTTTGCTCCGAAAGTGATTTTTAACGACTATGCACCAGTTCGAATGCTGATTTGGTATGGCGATCGCAAATTGCGCGAATTTGTTTGTTCCTAGTTTCAATTTGAATGACACAATTGCAAAACTGAGCCGGAAAACCTATATTACAAACTGTATTATTGTTTGGTGGTAGACTGGTTCGTATATTGTTTTACCGTATTAATTACAGTGCTATACATTAGCCCATGATTAAATGTGTGTTTATCAATGAAATGAACAGTATAAATATTTTCCGAGAGTATTTAAGTGATTGTATTTTGGTAGTCCATCGATTTATGTTGAGCAATAAATAATAAGTGCACATTTCAGCCGCTGTGAAACAACTTATACACGGACCGGGTGGAGATCGAACCACGACGCCTCATAACCACTAGACCACCAAAACTACCCGATGCCTAGGGCTTTGTTGAAGAGCTCTAGATGATTCAATATTGGGATCCCCAAAGATTACCAAATATAACTTATACAATACCTGGCGAGTACAAATGTAATAATTTCAATCAAAGCCGTGCCCGATTATTTGGTGATAAAGAACCCAACAACAAAGCCCTAACCATTGGGTGATACCGGTGCTATAGTGGTGGTTTTCCCATCTAGTAATCAGGAGATCATAGATTTGGTCACCACCAGAGTCCACTGGTGATTTTTTTTTTGTCACAGTGGCTCAAACATGCACTTATAACTTTGTGCTTAAAGGGGAAGTTCAGTTTTGTTAGAGAGGGCGCTGCACATCACAATTTGTTGTGAGGTAATGAAAAACTGAGTGTCGAATTTGGAAGAACATGCAATTTTAATGGTAGAAAACACTTTATTTGGTCAAAATCGGTCTAGAAACGGCTAAAAGATATATAAATAAATATATCAGAACCTATAATTATTTGGGGCCCAAATAATTAGATGTTTTTCAAAAAATTCAAAAAGGGCTTACACTTTTTCAAAAATTGTCAAAAGCGTTTTTTTAAATAGTTGTTGATGATCTCTATATTTAATCATTATTTAACAAGACATCACATGCATAACTTTGCATAAAAAATGGTTGAAACGAATGCATTACTTGAGAGCGCCCTCTTGTGATTTAATGGCGCTTTTTGAATGATAACAGACTTTTTATTTAGTCGTATGTATTTTTGTATACCTTTCGAGCATGGTAGGGTTATAAATATTAGTTTGTAATGTAACTGTCCAGGTTTTGGTTATTAAAGTGTAGCCTTACCAAAACTGTATTACCCCTTTAACCCTAAAAAGGCCGGGCTATTTGAGGTCTTCAGCAGGCCGGGGGGGGGGGGGGGGGGCCATTATGCCCCCCCCCCCCCCTAAGATCTCGGCCGCGGAGCGGCCAATCGCCGTGAAAATGTGGACACATGATAAGTGAAGTGTATAGAATACAATGGTAATTTTTTTTTTTTTAAATTCATTAATTTGCATATTTATGGTAATTATGCAAATAACGTCATTAAATTCATATTTTTACCATAAATCATATATTCTTCATAATTAAACATTAGTCTTCACTACATATATTCTTAGAGCATTTGGAATAATAATGCGACAAAATTTTTTGGAAGAGCCAGGTTCTTCCTTATGTTTTCTATTGTTTTATTATTTCTTATGTATTTCTTTGTTTTTTTAAACTTATGTATTTTATTGTTTTTGTTGTTTATTTTATTTCTAACTATAAGTCCATCTATTTGAACCCCAAAACAAACATATAAAATGTAAACAAGACCAAATAACCAATGTTATACTTCCTTTTACAAAAACTGATATTTCCATATGTTTTGTACACAAATCACGAAATTGAGCGATTTCGGGCTGACATGCATAGACGAAAGGTCACGTGACTTCGTAACCAAGCAGCCTGCGGCGCGTCATCTTACAGCGTTTTGGAGCGATAACAAAAATTGCGGAGGGGGGGGGGGGCCCCCCCCCCTTATTAGGGTTAACCTACATAGGTGAAAGGCAAACATATAATGACTTAGTATACATATTATAGACCCGGCGAATACAAAGTATTATTTTGTCTGTATTTTACCTCTCATCGTGTTTAGGAAGTGATGCTTTCGCTGGAATAATATCACAAGAACCTGAACCATACCCTGCCGTTTCTGAATCACAAATCATGGACCCTAGTAGGGTCCATGCGCAAATCAAAGGTAATTTGTAGCCGAATATGCTTAAAAGGTAATTTGTAGCCGAATATGCTTAAAATTTCGTTAGTTTCATTTAAACTAAATTTCACCTTACTTTTGTCAAATACAAAGCTGTTTCCACTCAGTGATCAGTATACATATTGTTAATTTGACCTCAGAGTAACTTTAACCAATTACAAACAATTAATTGTCATTTTATCATTGTTTGTGAAACTTCATTTTTCCACTGTTTTTTGGCGCCTAATGAATCATTTTAGACGTAAAATAATGATGTTTCCAAACTACCAATGTACGATAAATCGTTGCATGAATTTGCATCAATTAACGTAGCCTTTTGTTTTGAGCTTAGAAAGGCACGACCTTTGATGATTGGCCCCTTCCCCTCTCCAAAGCGTATGTCCTACAAGTCATAATTATGTGTCATTCCTCAGAGTAGGCTGTACATTTTTCAACCCAAAATTGACACAGAGGCTCTCTAGGCCATACTCCGTCCACGCAAACGATGCTTGTGCTGCACCAGGAAGGGGTGTCAACAAGCAAGTCCACTATTTTGTTGGAACATCGCAGTTTACGGTCGGTAAAATCCTCAGACGTCGTCGAGAGAAAGGTCAATTAAAGCTACGTGAATCTCTAGGACGTCTACGATTGACCACCAGGATAAATGATCGCAAATTGCGTAATGCCAAAAGGAGCCTTCGCCATATATAAAGAAGACACTATGGAATCAACGCCTTTCGCCAAACTGTACATCAGATATCGCTCTAACATGGTCACCGAGCAAGAAAACTACCAAGTGTCCACTCCAAACCATGCAACGGGAGTTTTACCGGGACGTCCCTGGACTAGGGAGCCCAGAAGATTGCCGCCTGGACACTAGTGATATGTCATCTTCATGGGTACGAGCCATAACATCCTTCACCGAACAGATGGAAGACAAAGGGTTCGTCGATTACGTGGCGGGAAGCTCCAAGATTTCTTCATTCACAAAACGACTTGAGGTTGGGACGGCCCACCGGTGGTATGGCTCGTACCCATTAAGATGACATATGACGAGTGTCCAGGCGGTGATCTTCTGTACTCCCTAGTCCAGTGACGTCCTGTAAATGTTGGTTGCATGGTATGGGTGTGGACACTGTCTTGGTAGTTTGCCTTGCCTCGGTGACCATGTTAGAGCGATCTCTGATCTACAATTTGGCGGAAGGCGTTGATACCATAGTCTTTTCTTCATAACGGCGAAGGCTCCTGTTTGGCATTTCTAGTTTCTACGGCCTAGGTTAAGCAATTTGCGATAATCTAATCCTGGTGGTCAATCGTGGACGTGCTAGAGATTCCCGTGCCTTTAATTGACCCGCCTGATAAGTTTTGATGATTTTACAGACCGTAACCTGCGATGTTCTAACGAAATAGTGGACATTGCTTGTTGACACCCCTTTCCTGGGTGGAGCACAATCATCGTTTGGCATGTAGCCAAAGCCCAATGGCGTTGGACGGAGTAAGGGCCTAGAGAGTCTCTGTGCCAATTTTGGTTGCAAATTGTACAGCCAACTTTGAGAAATGACACATAATGATGACTTGTGTGGACATACACTTTGGAGAGGGAAAGGGGCCAATCATCAAAGGTCCTGCCTTTCAAAGCACAAAACAAAAGGCTAAATTCATTAATGCAAACTCATGCAACCATTTAATAACATTGGTAGTTTGGAAACATTAGAAAATCTTTATTTTTAGTACAACATGGTTCATTACGCGCAAGAAAATAGGGACAAAGAATGAAGTTGGATCTGAAGAAAACAAATCCAAATTAATGACAAACAGTGTACATGCATATGTGACCCTCTTTCCTCAAACCCACATAAAGTCGCCAGATATGTTTGTGTGTTACAAGCCAAAATGTATTAAATTATGCAAAAAAATTAAAAAATTGAACTTTTACTTTACCTGAAAGTATAGATTTTCATCTATCAACTGTTTAAATTTGGAGTCTCAAAACAAAGTCAAAGGTTGAGTTATACGCAGTTATAAAAGCATCCTCCGCAATGCGCGCCTGTATTACCCTAATCTTTAGAGCTTGTTTTCTCCTTATTCGGTAAAACTAGACTTGCTCATTCTTCTACATTTAATCGCTTTTTTGAAATAGGTTTATACTGGTCTAAATTTTGATGAGTTATAATGTATATCATATTAAAGCTTAGAGTCTACTCCTTCTAACTATGTACAAAGGTCTAAACTCATTCTGGTCAAGTTTTTGGGGTTTGACGGTGGGCGGTCACATATAACACAAGAGGGAATATGCATTCCAATGAATAGTGATATTTTTAAGAATGTCGAAAAAATATTTCTTTCTTGGATAATCCAGAATCTGTCCCATAAACTCAATGTACATAAATGTTTGAGGAACGGTTAAGGTCTTAGTTAGAAAATTCCGATTCTGCGCAGGTATTTCGCCACACTTATTTTAAGTATGTGTATGATGATGTTCTAACTACACTTAATGCAGGAAATATCGAACCAATGTCCAAGGTGGATGAAACTTTTGAGCAAACCACAACAGACGAATCAGGTATGTAATATAGCATCTAAGTGTAATAGATTCGCGTTAAAATTTCAAATTGAAGATGGTGAAATAAAACTGAACACGTGTTGAATGATTGACGTTCTATTTCATTTCATATAACCAATACTTTTGAAGAACATTGCACGAACATTACAGTTTTACTACAGAGGTCGCTGCAGGAAATATTGTTCTTGTGTATGTGAGATAATGAAACACCGTGTGTAGAATTTGAAAGAGCGTACAATTTTAATGACATAATAAACTTTATCTGATCAAAATCGGCTCAGAGACGGTTGAAATATCAATAAATGTATCCGATCGGAATAAATCTGATCGAAACAAAATGGTTGAAACCAATATTTTTTTAAGAGAGCGCCCTCCTGAGTTTTAATGGCTCTTTTTGAATAATAACGGGATTTTTACTTCGTCGTTTGTAATTTTGTATACCTTTCGAGCATGGTGGAGTTATAACTACATGTATTAGTTTGTAATGTTATTGTTCAGGTTTTGGTTACTAAAGCTCAGCCATACCAAAACTGTACTACCCCTTTAAAGATTAACATTATGTAATACATCTAGAAGTTGTGCAAAGGTCAATTAGTGTTATTTTTGACTGCGTACATAGTGTATCAGGATAAACTATCCTCGGTCCACCTGCACTTGTTAGTCAGTAGCCAATCTTAGCCGACGAACAGTTTGGAGAAGGCTCGAGACCAAATAATCATTGTAAAGAACAATTTCGATTGGATTTGTAGTCAAAGAATATAAATCGGTACAATGTTAACACTTATTGTACATTTAATCATATTCATTGTTTGCAGTTGTAGTTAGATGTGATGTTTTTTTCTTTTCAATACGCCATTCCATTCTTGTCAACATACCAAGTAGAATAATGAGAATTGTTTTCTGCTTTAAAAAAATGCATTGAGAGAACTAACTATGAAATGTTCAATGGACCAGCCCCCCCCCCCCCCCCTCCTCCCAGCGAAAAGAATATATTTAACTCCCGCCAATGATTTTAATGCAAACTCATCATAATCAGGTTATATTTTTGCTGGTCTATTTTTCGTAAAACCAACTCGCTTAAATGCTTTAATGCTGCAATGCTTATTAATTTATGTAGTGAGAACCACTGTGTATAATGATTTACTTACTATACCACATGCAGGAAATATTGAACACATGCCTATGGTGGATGAGACTTTTCAGCAAGCCACAATAGATTATTCAGGTAATTAATGTAACAGATTGGTTATGTCAGGACTCATTATATGAGTTTTTGTAAGTAACTGGCAATCATGTGATTTTTGGTGATTTTTTAATTAGTGGTAAATTTTAAGCGTTGCCTACGAATACATTTTTTAGCACTCATAACCTTATTGAAAAATTCATCACACGATTGAAAATGTGTGCTCAACTTAAACCCTCATATGTCTGCTATTGAAATGCATTATAAAAAATCCTAGTGTTTTTATTGTATTACCTACGTATACACTTCATCATGTCGTAGCTTCAATATGTATGTAGATTAGTGAGAGATAACTTAGTACTAGATGTAATATAGCATAACGCTAATATGTGCAAGGATTTATCGTTTTCAAATAATTATTTTAGGAGATATTCAACAAAATGTGTTGCATTCGTAACAAACATGACATACGGAGTTTGTTTCCTGCGCTGACATTATTTCAAACGGCAAAAGCACGTAGTTATTTTGGCTATTTGAAGAAAATGAGCGTTATTGTATGAAACAAATTTCCTTTTCATGCGTTATAATGTTCATATTTTTGGGGCATTTAGATTACGAGCACACCAGGTTAAAAAAGTTACTTTTTTGCCTCATTTAACATTACACGATTTTCTCCTCTTTGTTTAACAAGCGTAATCATCATATTAATAAATTAATTTATGTGTATGATTCAAAGGCATCCTTTGGCAATAGATTAAATTAAAAATAACGATAGTCAATGTGACATTTTATCATGGGGACACTCTGTATTCGTAGGTAAAATGTACTCGTAGGTAACAAGACAAAAGTAAACTTTCGGATATTAAAGCCCATTTGTATGTCACAATCAACCTGATAAGTGTGCGCTTTATAAATCCGACCAGATGCTTTCATCATCTAGAGTTTCGACTGAAAAATATAATTTTTTTTTTTTACAAAGTTCCGAATACACAAAAATAATGATGTCATCATTGATTTTTAAAATTTTTTTAAATACAAATTTTTGTTTAAAAACCACATGCATCTGATGGCCCACTATCTGCATCAAGATGATCAACCCATTCGATCCAAAAAGCAATTGCGGTTGTTCGAATTGCATTTTGGTATTTTTGTCTATGAAATTTTCCTTGTTAAAACATATATCATGGAGTCTGTGTAAATGGTATCTACGTTGACGTATGTACTATGATTTTTGGCGAACAGTTGTATATAAACCACTTGATAAGTCGACGTATTCGATTACTTTCATTTGTATTCTAATCACACGAGAGATTGAATCAGATAAGGCTCTTTATAAAGTAGGTACAATACCGAAGAACACACCATTTGATGTCTTAATATACTATATAAAGATGGTTAGAATGATATGTATAGAATGGCACTTCATGTAATACATTGGCTCAATTTTATTAAATTATTTATCTCACAATACACCCTTACCCCCTCCGAAAATTTGAATTAAAACACAATCAATATGTTTCGCCTAACTTTCTGCTATACCGTTACCAACCGTTCTCCCATTACCTCAGATATATACATTTTGTATCTTGGGTAGATAGAAAATTCGATTATTTTTGGTAATATCGCAATTGTGTTTTAGTTAGTATATCTATAAGATGATACAACTTATTAGCATTTTCTGTATTTAATATTTATATCACATATAACATGTACACTGAAATATTGATATTGTTAAACAGGTTATGATCGCTATAAAGACTTATTTAACGGCCATTTTTGTTGTTAATAAGTAAAATAAGGTAATTGATGCCGTGTTGTGATGTTTTCATATGCTGCCGTTTGATTGTATAAATATTATTGCAGCCATGCACAATGTAAACAGAAATCTCCAAGAATAACTTCGTTTATAATATTCTTGATAAATGTAGCACATAATAAGATTAACCTTATATTTCAGCACTTTACAATGATATACTGTAAGACACAAAACTGGAAACAATACGAGTTAATCTTAGAAACATTCCAATCAAATTGGAGGGTTCGAATCAAACTGAGTAAGCTGTTGGGATATGCAGGATTGGCCAATGTGTTTCATTAATATTCAACCCTTTAAGAACATGATAAGAGCGCTGTATGAACTGTTTTTTTAGGAATCTCAAATGATCCTTTATTGCATTTATCAAACAGATAATATATTACCACTCATCGTTTGAACAATCGTTTCAGATGTATGTTTGTCATCCATACAGCTTATCGTAACTTCTATTTTATGTGCACGCTGATGTACGGTACACCTTATACAGTGATTCACCAAAATATCAAAACAAATATATGCCCTCTCTTTCTCAAATTCGTGTTTTTATAGCTATTTCAGGAACAGTATATATTTACAGACCATAGGTATACGAGTTGTTTTTCGTATAGTCAAAATTCAGTAATTCACTTTGCCTACTACAGGTATCTTTAAATATATGAACAAAATAATGTTACCTACGACCACACTATAATATTCGTTTCTGTATTACCCAAATGTATAGTATCCCTAGAAATTTCAGATTAAAAACGTTCTTACATAATGTTTGCAATATCAATGATGTGGATACTATCGATCAAAATTAGGAATTCAAATCTATAGTCAGGTTTAAATGTCCAAATGTTCACATTGAATATATGTTTTGTTTTGAGGACACCACTTATGGTATCAGTGTAAATTTTTAAGAAGTATTTTTACACCCAATTAATTGTAAGCACATTTGTATGATCGTATCTCACTTAGAACTGACAAGGGACCCCCATATTTCGTGACAGTCACTGTGAATAAAAGGTTTTTGTTACCTACCCATAAAGTAAATTTCATGTTGCCTACGAATACTTATTTTTCAGGTACATTGTATGTGTCATATTTTTGCGCACAAACCTAAATTTGATATTTTTGGAAAGGATATTTCCCACTCTTTAAGATAGTGGAAAATAATTCTGATTCACATATTATTAAAGAGATTATGTAAAGTGATACAACCTCATGTTTTAAAGACAGGAAAATCTCAACACACTAATAAAACATTTGAACTTGAAAATTTATAACAGAGTGATGTTTAAAACACAATATGTGAATGTATTCCATGATTAGCATCTTATAGATGTAATAAAAGCTAATGTTTGGATGAAGCAGATTGATTTGGAGTTCCATAATCACATTTTTAAAGTAATTCATCTGCATTCGTAGGCAACGTTAAGAAATTACCATTAACTTCTCAAGGCCATTACTTGGCCGTTTGGAAAGATAAGTGATGGCATTTTTTTCTGGTTATGGTTGACATGTCTACTTAACATGTGCAAAAGGATTAAACAATCAAAGCAGTTTGAAATTCGAACCTAAACATCTGGCCATGTACACTTTTCGTTGGAATCGACCATATATATACGCATTGCATCAGTTTACATACACCTATTAATCCGTTTACCACGTACTTTCATTTTCATTTTTCCACACGCGAACAAAATAAACAAGACGGTGAAGGTAACGGGTCCCACATATGCTAACCGTACCACCTGTGATGTATAATGAACGATTTGTTATCGGCCATACACAAATTTGTATCGGTGCCAACAGTGTCAAAAATGTGTGTAGTTTAACCATATTTCGCCCATTTCCTCACATTGTTTTGAATAGATCCAACATAGCCCCAATCACGGCATACTTATAGCATAATTAACTTCTGGGGAGGTTGAAACCTGCGATCATGATTAAAATAATTGTACTCTGCTTTGATTTGGGGGCCAATCTCTTTTAAGTAAAACAAGATGTATATAACTAATTATATTACATGCAGGGAACGCCGAACGCGTGGGCATCTGGGATGAGACTTTGGACGTAAACACAGAAGACAACTTAGGTATTTGATATATTGTATTTTAGTAAACTAAATGTGCTATAAAACTTACATTGAATTTGCAAATGTAGAAGTGTCGAAAATGTTTGAATGATTTAATTGATCTGTCTGATGTCATTTAATAATTTCTTCAAACAACAATGTACAAACAAGTGTTAGAGCGATAAACCATATGTACAACACCCAGAAGTTGTGCACGAGTCAACTTGAATGTGTAATTTGTGACAGAGTCCAATTGTGTCATTTGTGACTGTGTATATGATGTATCTAAGAAAGGATACAGCCCCCACTCCTCCTGTTATTTTTAGCGAGTAGTAGGCATATTTTACTTTTGCACATTAACGGACGGTACTCCTCAATATTGCAAGGTATATTAATACAGTGGGGTTCACAGGAAACAAACAAGACATCGTAAATTTTGATTATTTCAAGGAATGTGGCTGGGTTAATATGCATTCAGTACAATCATAAACATTCCTAACCCAACCGAACGCTTAATTTTTCAATTGCTGTGGTAGTTAACTTTTGGATTCAAACATAAATGAAACTGGCTAGAAATGTTTTAAATGATTGAAAATCGTTTATGAAAAATAGGCTTCGCCGGGAATATTACCCGAGACCTCCGGATTGCTAGACTGGTGCTTAACCATTGAGCCACAAAGGCCATTCAGTGTGAGACATTCCCATGAAATCATTTGCATGGCTCGATTAGTTAGAAGTTATATTAATAGGGCACTTATCCAAGGATAATTAAATCAACTTGTCTAAATAATTTGTGTTCGTACATTTCCCTTTTCATACCAATTCATAACATCAACATTATTTATAAAAAAAAAATCTTTGCATCAGTTACATACATTTAGCAATTATCGGTTCACCACGTATTTTCATTTCCATTGAAGATTCCACACGCGAAGAAAAGAAACGAGACAGTGAAGGTAATCGTTTTTATATTGAGTATGTGTACATTATTGCCAATTGAACACCAACAAATGTTGATTACAACCTCTCCGATCTAAAAATGAAAAGTAGGTTAGTCTTCGAATTTAGGTTAAATTATTCATATGGTGAAGTAATCAACAAATATCTATATGTTTATTCGTATGCTTCTTGAATATGAAAGCCATTTTCTGTTTATGAAGGGGGTTTATGGTTATGGCAATAATATTTTACTATCAACAATACTTCTCCTCAATTATCGAAATTATCAAGTACCAAAGTTAACTTGCTACAAGTAAAATTAGCATGTAGAGAAATAAATTAAGCGTGCTTTTTTATTTTCTTAAGTGTTACTGATATTTTAACCGTCCATCAATCCAATGTTATCATCTCCACCAGTAGAGGATACTAGGCTGAATACAAAAACTCGACAAACTATACAACTTGAGGAAGATATCCTGAGACTGGTTCGAGATAAAGTAACAACAGCTTCCGCCGAAACTGAGGATGATAAACTGCGTTTTACCATCTGGGATTTTGCTGGACATGAAACATATTACACAACGCATCAGGTACGTATTTCCAAATATGACTTTGCTAAATGTGTTAAATGTTAAAGATGCATAATACTTGCAAAAGCCTACCCAATTCAGCGGAGACTACTGTATGTCGAACCGTTTCACAAATATGGTATTTGTACATGGTATTGGCAAAATGAAACAATTGAAAGTGACGCCGCATTACTTAAATGATTATACCACATCAGAAGAATGACCTTCAAAGATGGTCCGGATGAATATAGATTTGTTTGATTAATAACACGCAGCATATACTCCTACAGTGGTTTGATTTGTAATATTTGTACCTGGTCAGTTTAGGTGAACAAGCATTAATTCCCTTTCCACTGATTTCCTTCCTCGCGTGGTTTGCCACCTTTAGAAATCCAATGTGATATAGGTTTTTCCTATCTATACTTCGCACAAAAAGTTCCGCAATCGAGATTTGCGCATTAATAACTTTTCTATTACGCTGTTACCATTCATAAATTTGGTATCATTGGAAAGCGTAAATTCTCCCCTTTACATCGATATCATATTTGCTATGTATATTTTTATAATGGTAAGTGCATTGCATCCAAATGTAGGGCAAAGTCAGAAGTGAAATGTTGCAAAATGCACTGATTCTGTCAACAGTGTGCCTTCCTTGGCTTGAATGGGGGTGATGTGGTCATGCATTCAAGCCACGTTTTAATCTTCAAACAAAAGAAAGGCACACTGTTGACAAAATCAGTGCATTTTGCAAATTTTTTTTTTTTTTTACTTTGCCCTACATTCGGATGAAATGCACATTCCATGATAAAATATCCATAGCACATGTTATATCAATGTAAAGAGGAGGATTCACGCTTTACCATGATACCAAATTCATGAATGGTAATAACGTAATTGGCATTCAAGCCACGTTTTAATCTTCAAACAAAAGGAAGGCCCTTTGTTGACAAAATTAGTGCATTTTGCAACATTTCACTTTTGACTTTGCCCTACATTTTGATGCAATGCACATTCTATGATAAAATATTCATAGCAAATGTTATATCGATGTAAAAGGGAGAATTCACGCTTTCCAATGATACCAAATTTATGAGTGGTAATAGCGTAATAGAAAAGTTATTAATGCGCAAACCTCGATTGCGGAACTTTTTGTGCATAGTATATTTGTAAGCAATCGACATTCAATATCATTAATGGTTAACTTCAATTTTCTTTAGAAATAAACAATGAAAGCCGGTGATACATAATGTTCTATTTCGACATTGCGGACACAATTTCGTTTTAGTCAAAGCTTATCAATTTCTTCTGATCGAACCAGCCGGTGTACAATAAGATGATCAATTTCGTCATTGTGCATTAATTTCGTGTTGTGTGACCTATAATTGTGGTAATGTACACAATGCAAGTCTATCGTCAATTGAAAAGCTGTTGTATTTTGAAAAAACAAAACATTTGATATGTTTCTGTCTCCAACAATTAGAAATAGCCAATTTGGCATTTGAATGACCATTGATCAATAATACTGGTAAATGACTAAATCGAATGGAGCAATCGCAGTTTTTAGACTTCTGGGAACGAAATTGAAGTTAACATTGTATGAATTTGAGTCATGATAGTTTGAAAATAGTCGTCAAAACCTATATCATTTGGTGACCTTACATCACAAAACGACTAATAAGGGAAAATGATTATGCTGATTTTCACATAACATAACAGTAGAGGTTGGTACCTTTAAAATGGTATGTAAAATGTCATATTCAGACAAGCCAAACCTTATAAAAAATAAGCGCCAAAGATTTGGAAAATGGCTGAAGTAGATTTAAAACAAGGGGAAACGGCCCACTTCAGAGATTGGCGTCCATTCAAGCAATGTAATATGATAATTGTTATTCAGTGAAAGAACATATTTAAAATTGATTTTCTGACGATCCAAATTTTACAGCAGGGGGATAAAGATACCTTAATTCAGGAACTACAAAAATCCGAAATTTTATATTGTAAACCATTTTTTAAAAATATTTTAGCTAATACATGTAAAAGAAAAACTATCTGAGCGACATAACGGTCTTGTTGTGGTGTATATAAGGTCGTATTAGTAACGGCTGATACCACCGAAGTAGGGCACTTCGTAGTTTAGTTTGTATAGCAACGGCCTTTCAGTTGAGAGGTTGATAGTTCGAATCTCAATCCAATCAGTTCAATTTAAGTTAGATTCCTTTGGTCATGTTTTACTTTGTATGGAATTACAAATGTAATGCTCATAGTAAACAATGATTGATTTAATGTTTCAGGTATTTCTGACTTGGAGAGCTATTTACATCCTTGCCTTTGACCTTAGCAAAGATCTTCATGAGACGGCTGTTCCTGACGATCTCACTAGTATTGGCAAGGTAAACAATGCTTATATATGTTTTATAAACTGTATTCACTAAATTAGATTGTGTAGAGAAGGGTTAGGGCTAACTTCTAACCTAAATAGTTTTCTCCTGGAGGATGGGGACAGTTCCTGTTCACCTTGAATGGTTTAATTAAACCCGCACAAAGGATACTCAACATTAATATTGTTTGTGTGTTGCCCACAATTGTTTGTGTTAGTACTCAAGAATAAGGACGCGCAAAATATATAATTGTAATTCAGCGCATTCCCTTGATCTACTTTGTGCCAGTTGGTCGCAATCAATTCAATTTGATTTCAAAAATAGTTATTTATTCACACTGTTAAAACATTGCTATATAAATTTATCATAACTTTAACATGCAACAAAACAATGTAAATGGCAAGTGAATGCAAGGACAAAGGGAAGCATGAAATGCCTTTGTACTATATCCTCATTACAGACAATAAACACAAAACATAAATAATTGAATAAAATTAAAATCAAGATAAGATTCCCTTTTAAAGATAAGATTCCCTTTTAAAGATAAATAAGCAGCGTATCTACATTTTATGACATATTATGGTATTATAATACGATAAGTAATGTTAATGAATCTTTACATCTCACCTTGGATACAATGTTGTCACGAGACAATTGTATTGTGCAAAATTTGTATTGTTTACCTTGCTTCATATTATAATACACTGCACATTCCATGATGCTTAACCATACCAATGATATATCAATTTGATAAAACAGTTATAGGTGAAATATAAACGAGATCGAAATTAGTGTCTAATTGTATATCATACAGATAAATCATTCTCCGATTACCCATAGTAAAGTAACCCGATCAGGGATTGAAAAATCATCGAACCGAACGGCTCTCATTCCTTAAACTAACACATAAGGTCGTGTGTCATGAACTCGCCTCCCAAAAAGGCCGGCACCGTTACATTTTGGGGATTTTTGTTTGCATTTTACTTCATATTTTAAATATGCTATCATTCTGCAAAGTTTCAAAAGTATACCTCTATTTAAGATCGAGATACAGCCCTTTGAAGGTTAAAGCCGGAGGCCGGCACAGGAAGCGGCGCCGCAGGAAGCGGCGCCCGTGTACAAAGTCAATGGCAAAATGCCTCTCAAAGTGCAATTTTTCCTAAAACGTCAATAACTTTGTGAAAACTAGGTGTATAGCTTCAATGTTGGTATCAAATGAAAGCTTAAACGTTGAACTATGATTTGTAATCACTGAAAAGTGTTTCTGCTAGTTTGTTTTCAAGCTAAATAAACACAAACATAGAAAATTGGGCGTTACCTGTACAAACTCTATGGGGGGCTTTGGGACACGATCTGGACTGAAACATGTTGTGACTTTAATTGTAAAAACGTTTATATCTTCTAAAAGGAAAGGTGTAAGAACACAAATTTGGTACATATTAAAGCTTACTTATAAAACTTTATCATTTCTCAATTCATTTAGGCCTGCTCTTTATATTCTAATCCTGAAGTCACTCTTACATAGTGAAAATGATTAATTATTTTTTACATTTTTTTCAATAAATATGAATGAAAATATCTCCCACAAAATAATCATGAACCCCATACAATATTATATTGTTGTAAAGGTCTGAGTGTGCTCTACATGAAAACATTATCATTTGTTGTCTAGAGCTACCTCAGAAAAGATTATCATGGAAAATATTGAACCCGATAACTTGAATCAAAATTTCACATTTTGGTCAATATCCAAAATTAAGTATACCCCTAGTATTATTTCTGAGCACATATTTGGATTCCTTGTGAAATTTCCTTTCAGAAAATGTATACTTTTGATAGGATAGGGGGAGTTATTCAGAAAATATTTGCCCTCAACTGTAACATTGTCTCGCAGAATCCAAAATCGGCATGTAACGCAAAAGGAGGCGACCTCATTACGCATGGCCATAAGTCCGTTTTGGGACTCTACCACGGTGTTATCTCTGTAGATTTTCTATTTTACTACATATTGTAAATTATTACTGAGATAAAAATTTCAAGTAATTCTTTCCGATTTTTTTTGTTTTTGTTGCCAATTTAATTAATTCGTGTGTAAAATGAAAATAAAATGAAAGTAGTTTAACTGCTGTGATCACTGCATACAATATGACGCTTCGCTCCACTTATCACTTACATATCAACGTTTGTTTTGTTCTTTTATATATTAGACAAGCGGTGTCACTAACCTTGACTTCATACACGAATGGATTTCTCTGATCGTTGCATATGCAAAGCCACCTAGGGATACCAAAGACGAAGCCTCTACACTCCCTTTCCCACCGATTATAATCGTTGGTACACACAAGGACAGCATTCCTGGAACAGAACAAGAACAAAGTGAAAAGGTGCCTAGCACATTGCTATGAAAGATGTTTAAATACAATATTATGTTGCCGTTTATAGTTTTCAAGAACATACATCATACATACACTGATTGTAACGATTCGGCGAAAGATAATGATTGATAATGATTGTTGCTCTGTTGATTATATATGTTTACACATAGAACAACACAGAATAATTTATGTAATGAATACCAAATTCTTACGTTGTTAAATGCGTAGTTTTAAAGGCATGGAATAATCCCCCTTTTCATGTCTATATTTATCTGTCTGTCTATTTATTTCATTCATATTAGATTGAAGTTGCCTTTGCAACAATCCGAGATAGTTTGAAAAGTAAGCCTTACTGTGATCATGTGATACCTAAGTACATCGCTGTGGAAAACTCTATTGGTGATAAAGACAGAGAGGTAAAAATTCTCAGAAAATAAACAGACAATCTGTAATCATGACAATTTAAATATTCCAGAGTTGAGGTTTTGGAGTGTGTGTGTGTGTGTGTGTGTGTGTGTGTGTGCGTGTGTGCGTGTGTGTGTCTGTGTGTGTGTTTGTGTGTGTGTAAGTGTTTGGGCCATGTTTTAAGATAATGGACCGGGAGAGGAATATGGCTTTCTTCAGTTTTTGGAGGATGTTTTCTCGGAGAGCGGGAGCTTCAAGACATGACCCACACGTTAGTGAACATATAAAAGCGCTGTTTGCTGAATGATTGTTATGTGTTTGTACAAAGTTGTAATTAATCATCCATATCTTAAAGGGTACCACCACCCAAAAATAATATTCTTATAAAAGAAAGGTAACATCTTTAATATTCCATTACATCAACAAGTTCACACAAAAATGTTTCCTGAAAAAAATATATATAACTAGAAAACGCATCACCATTCTAAAGCATGCCTTCATGGGTCTGCATGTGCATTTACTTTGTCCAGAGCGGACGAATCGCCTGGGATTCTATTGTCTCCAAACGAACGCGTGAATAGCATTGGCGCACTCGCAAATGTTTGGCCATTATTTAATCAGGAAATAGTAGTGGTTCCGTAAGTATTGGAAATTAATTGCATTGTTTATGAATTACACAACCCTTTGCAAAATGTTGGGTATCTATTTGATATCACAAAACGGTACCAAAACATATAATTATGTGTTGTTCTTTGCCTGGTGGTCCCCTTTAACAATGCAGCTGGTATATTAAGCAAATTAAAGCTTATTTCACACACTAACTAGTAAGAGAAAACAGCTAGGCATGAAAGTATATGTTTGGTTGATTCAGTGAAGGTTTTTAGATCCCTTGTTTTCGCTTTATCTCCTGTGCCTTAAAAGATACAAAATCTGAAAGAGAAAATCGTGGAGGTTGCCCTAGGCGCAGCTTACATGGGAGAAGACATACCCCTACGATGGATGAAGTTCGTTCAAGATGAAATCAAACCTGGAGCCAAACATCCAATGAAGGATTTAGAGCACGTAAGTTGCTTTATGTTTACAACACTTTGAATGCTCTGCATGCCGTTGACAAGCATTACCTACCAGATAAGTAAATCAGTAGACAGTATAGGTGATTCCACACCTATGTGTCCTTATTTCACACCCTAACTCGTGAACGAAACGTTTCGTTATACTTACATTTTCTGGAAATATTTTCTGGTATGGAGAATGTTAATCAAATCATTAAATGAAATTGGGTGAAATTCTGAAATAATGATGGTATAAGACAAACGACCAGGAATGACGTAACACTGACTCACTAATTATTCATATAGCAAAGTCTTACAAATGTCGTTGTAAAGGACTATTTATTATTGTTGCTTATTTTAGAAATTGCGCCGTTTATTTTAATGAAAAAATACTTCTTATACCTTATACCAGTTATACCTTATAACCTCTCATTCAATTCGTACTTTCTATGTTTCATTATCTTTTGCATAATCTTGTCCAAGAATGCTTCCACATTGCGTCTTATTCGGCATACATGTTCTCTTTAGTAGTATCCGTAGGCACAACATTATTTTGAGTCCTAAGCAAACAGATTTGTAATAATTACATTTGTTACAGTACTTCACTGTATATCTTGTATGTTTGCTTTAGTCTCATTTTTTCGTATGTGATACTTTCATTATTTTGTAAATAATGTATATTGGAGGGATTCCACATTCTACAAACCTAGCTTTTTTTAATAATTTCAACACGTATATATGTTATAAAATGTTGTTGTGACTTATTAATTGTAAATTAATATTTTTTTTTTTGAAAATTAAATAAAATTGAACCTTGATCCTTGAACCGTGAAAGGGTTTGGGACAGTTTCCGCTCAGACGAAACAACGCGTAACGTATTGTGGGCACTGCAACATATAAACAGATGTTGGGCTAGTATGTAATCTCATATGGAATGTTTTTAATTAGCATATAGGCCGTCCCCCCCCCCCCCCCCAGAAAAGAAGAATGGTGTAATTGCCATTACAAAAAAAGGAAACATGCTGATTAGATACACGGGATAGGACAACTTTGTACAAAGAAACATTATACTTAGAACAGTCATTTTGGTCGATTATTTTATTTTAGGACGTCCTAAGTGAGATCATATCAGATTCACATTTTTGTTAATTTACATAAATTCAGTGCCTTATAAATCGCACTCACTGCCCGTCATATAATCAAGTAACGTTCAATGCGTGCGCATTGAGCCGTGTGGATATCATTAGGGGTAATACCAATGGCACACACATTGATGGTTACTCGATGCTATGACGCAGTAAGCGCAATTTATCAGGCACTTACTCGGTACAAATTACCAAAAATTGGAACCACGGCTGACATGGTCTCACTTAAAGACATCCTAAATGAAAAACTACTCGATCAAATTTACTTTCCTTGGTATAATTGTTCTCTTTAAAAGATGCCCTAACCAGTCAACCTATATCATGTGTCTTTGCTATGGCAAGTACCCATGCTCCGTTTTTAGAAGGCCACCCTGTATATCAAATATTTTACGAATTTCCGCGGTCTCCAAAGATTCCATTTTTCAAATAAGCAATACATTTTATAATTCAAAAGCTATGAACATGAAAACTCACGGCGGTATTTTGACTCTGCATGGGTTATTGTTCTGTATTTGTAAGGTCAAAACAATTGCTGCTGAGCTCGGAATTAAAAGTGATCTGATGACTATGCTGATGTTCTATCACGATCTTGGGGAGATTATCTACTTTGGTGATGTCAGCGATGATCTCAGTGACCTAGTTATTTTAGATCCTCGGTGGCTCGTCAACGTTTTCAAGGAGGTCATCACCATCTTCGAACCAGAAGAAACGGTCAGTAAACCAGTGCTTGAACATACATAACATGATCCACCAATTAGGACATACGATGCAGGAATTTATACTACGTACATATTATACATAATACATTTCAAATATGTATTGGCTCAAGGGCATCATTCAAGTAAGGTTACGTCTTCATGACAATTTGTCACGTGTGTTTCAATTGGATTAACACATCCATAATGGATGGGATTATGTATACTTTAAAATCTAACATTTGTTTTTTCCACAAAAATAAGTTGTTGGAAAGTAAAATGTTTACAAAAAGGAAACGTTCAGTAAAATCTTCAGCTCTACATATTAAAGGGTAACACCACGCACAAATAATATTCTTATAAATGAAAGGTAACATCTTTAATATTCCATTCCATCAACAAGTTCACACAAAAATGTTTCCTGAAAAAAAATATATAACTAGAAAACGCATCACCATTCTAAAGCATGCCTTCATGGGTCTGCATGTGCATTTACTTTGTCCAGAGCGAACTAATCGCCTGGGATTCTGTTGTCTCCAAACGAACGCGTGAATATCATTGGCGCACTCGAAAATGTTTGGCCATTATTTAATCAGGAAATAGTATTGGTTCCGTAAGTATTTATGAATGACACAACCCTTTGCAAACGTTTGGTAGCTTTTTTGATATAAAACGGTACCAAAACATATAATTATGTGTTGTTCTTTGCCTGGTGGTCGCCTTTAAGATCAAATAGCTAAGAGTTAGCGATTTAAGGATCTTAAAGGGTTCTAGGAACTTTATTTCCATTTGCAAAAAGTGCTGAACAGTTGGTAAAATGTGCAATTTTGTGATTCGATATTTCCTCTGAGTATCGAGTGAAAATGTCATGTTAAGCGGATGTTTTATGGCCGAGTAAAATAGCAAATATGCCAAGTCATGTTCCAAAATTTATTATACACTGGTTTTGTACACTGCTATGAATACATAATTTCAAACACCTCCAACGTAGATACCCTTTGAACGAAAGTGTGATAACAAACAAAGAGTTTATATTGGCAATACGAATAAAACAGGGTACAGGAGAACCACACGATTTTTAAAATTAAGTTATGTGGTATCGGACATTGTCACTAGATCAATAAAAACGAATCTTTGATAAAGAATCCACATTTTAGAACAAGTTGCACAATATAAAAATATGGAATATACTATACAGCTAAAAGGATTCTCAAGCACCAGATCTTGGTATCGGCCTCGAATATTGTGGACCTGACCTGGTCTCGGTCTAGAAAATGTCGAAAATTCCCTGGGTACGCCACTGTAGGCATGTGTACACGATTTGACAAAGAAATTGCTTTGCTCCAAGGATGATGAAGTGGATTAAGCGCCTTTTGGAAAGAAAGGTTATATAAATAATTATACTCATCCAAAAGGGAAACAGGATACTTGGATAAGCTTAAACATTTCGTACTTATATACGATTACATGTACATTATTGTATATGAAATTAAACGGAATTGAGTCCTCTACAATCAGGGTATAACATGAACATGTCATCGTTCATGCATGACCTGCCACTCTAAACAGTGTTGTCAGGCAATTTGCTTGTGACATTACTAAGACTTTTGATTATGACTTAACCCTGCCAAAAAAGGGCAAGGTTATAAGAATATCAACACACTGGTCTGTCTTCGAGCATGAAGCTTGTCTGTTTCAAGCTTACTTCGCATTTCAGAGATCGACCAACCGGTTGACCAAGGGTGACATCCTTCGGGGTTTGAAGATATTTGGATTATGATAATGCTTTGGTGGAATATTTATACCAAATTTCATGTTAAAAAGGGGACACCAATTGAAGTTTTGACGTATAAGTATGTTTATGATAAAATTCCTATTTTTGTTACATTTTTACGAAATTTATTATTTCACGAAAATAATTATGGTACAATTTTGTAATGACTAATTACGACATGTTATGTCGGTTACATGTCGTTATTCCGAAGGTTCGGTTATTCCGAAGGTTCGTTATTCTGAAGGTTCGTTATTCCGAAGGTTCGTTATTCCGAAGGTTTGTTATTCCGAAGGTTCGTTATTCCGAAGGTTTGTTATTCCGAGCGTTCGTTATTCCGAAGGCTCGCTATTCCTAAAATGACATCGGGTTCGTTATTCCGAAAGTTCGTTTGTCCGAAAATAAAATCTGGTTCGTTTTTCCGCAGGTTAGTTATTCCGAAGGTTCGTTATTCCGAAGGTTCGTTAGTCCGAAAAAAAAATAGGTTCGTTTTATAATCCGAAAATGAAATCGGGTTAGATATAATTCTAACATGAAATCGGGTTTGTTAAAATACTATACTTTTGTTGTGTTTATTTAACTTGGAGCCTGCATTAAGCATGCCCCTACCCCCCCCCCCCCCCCCCCCTTGGCAAGACCAATCAAACATTTAAGTATGTTTTATCTTTGTATTTGATTAAGCAAGCCCCCCCCCCATCTTCTTTCCAACGTGGCTATGCTAATCTGAAATTATAGTTATACTTTCTCTTAATTTAAAACAGAGCCTGTATTAAGCAAACCCCGCCCCCCTCCCTTCCATTCGTCCTTCTCGTGGCTACGCCAATCTGAACTTATAGTATTAATACACACGCGATTTCATTTTCGGATTAACGAACCCAATTTCATTTTAGGAATAGCGAACCTTCGGAATAACGAACCCTCGGAATAACGGACCTTCCAAATAACGAACCTTCGGAATAGCCGAACTTCCGGACTAACGAACCTTCGGAATAACGAACCTGATTTCATTTTAGGAATATCAAATCTTCGGAATAACGAACCCTCGGAATAACGAACCGTCGGAATAACGATCCTTCGGAATAACGAACCTTCGGAATAACGAACCTTCGGAAAAACGAACCTTCGGAATAATGCAACAAATGATAGGATTAACGAACCCTTTTTCATTTTCGGATTAACGAACACTCAGGTATACGGAATTTGCGTGTTCGGAATAACAAACCTTCGGAATAACGAAAGGCACCCGTTATGTCATGCTTACCAACACTTATATGGTAGGGTAAATGTTAAATTATGCCTGAGTTTGAGAGCAGACGTTGCTGTAGTTAATTGCCGGTGATAAATCATGCACGGGTGATTTCATTTGGATTTGTACCATAACATTTTTACTTTAGTTTGATACACAATATGATACATTTCATCTTAATTTTGTATTAAAGAAATTTCCTGATATTTTTCTTTGCTGAGTTTACATGCATCTCTGTTTTTGTGTGTTAACAGAACCATGTGGTGGGTATCGCCTGGAACAACATACAAGAAAATGGTATATTGGAAGAAAGCTTCATCAGACATGTCTGGAGAAGATTCCCAGCTGAAACTCAAGACCAGCTAATTGACCTTATGATGAAGCTGGATTTGATTTGCGTTGACACTGCAGTTGCATCCCCTTGCAAGCGTTTCCTTGTTCCTTCACTACTGAATCCGACCCAAAAGGCGGAGAGGATTGGAACTTCATCGATGACAGGTTCAGCTACGTTCTACATCAGTCTGGAAAAGGTGTTCCCGGGTAAATTATGCTTGCAATATTAATTTATGAAGCATTACATTACATACATGATATAGCGGTTCATGTTTATATATGAAGTATGTGGATTGAAACAGAACATGCTACTTACAGGACTGATGATTATGTAAAGGCAAAACCGTACAACTTTTATTCTGGTTGAATATTTATATATACAATACTGGTTGGAAATCAACGTTTCATTACGTTTCACCCAAGTTAGAAAATAACCGCTTCTCAGGCCTGAGGAGAGGTTGAGAGATTCGTGCCTCTAGTAGAATTTTATCACCGTTTACACCGTTCTTATCGGTTTAATGCGTGTAACCCGAGGAGATTATCTCTATAATACCACTAGGTCTCGGGGGGCAGTTAACAGGGCATGGAATGTTGACGAAAGCTATTAAAATGGTTGAGTTGATTTCCACCGTGGTGGAGATCACGGCTAACTTAGTGAAACGTAATGTTTACATGCTATTTTTCCTCTCTGCCTCTCCCCAGTCGGTTTGTTCCACCGTCTCATGTGTCGTATGGCTCGGAGGTTTGGTCCCAAGTTGAAGCTCTACTACCACGAAATTGTCCTGCAAGAAAGAAACAACGACGTACTCATCCAGATGATGCCTTTTCCAGAGACGTGTGTTAAGGTATTCCATAATCATCTTTTGAAAGAATTACGTATTGATTGTGCTTTATGTTTGTTTTTAATCAAGATCTTTGTTTATTATTCACAGAACACCAACTATTCGGTGAAGTAATATAAATATCCCTAAATTATTCAGATTGGGGAATTCAATTCTAAATAATGTATAATTTGCTATTTGCTATCAATAGTTAGATGTAAATTCATGCCAAAGCATGTAATGGTGGTTCCATATTATATATCAGGTGACAATTCTCAACAAAGCAATGGCTGGTGAAAGGGAAGACCATGCCGTCTGGGAAGAAACAGTCAAGTCCACAGCGGGGGGAATTGGAGACCAAGAGAATAATCCAGATCATACGACCGTCAAGTCAAAAGCCAGGGAAAGTGGAGACCATGGAACCCTTGAAGAAAAGAGTCCAGATCATACAACAGTCAAGACGGTAGGCATGGACAAGTACTGTATCCTCATATAAAAAATACTACAATTTTACAACGCGCATTAACATTATTATATCATTGACCTCAATTAATTCTTATAAGTCATTTATAATAATGATACTAATAACAATAATAGACAAGCATGTATATTGTGCCATCAATCTAGACATTCTATTCCGAGGCGCATCATTCTGTACAGTATTTAATTACCCTGGCTGTAGCCGAGCTGCCAAGCCCTGCAAGCGTGGCAAGCAAGCGCATCAAACATTTTAAGGAATGAATTCCTACCAGGCACCCATTTACTACACCTAACACGGTACATCTCGTGTACTAGATATATAATCGCTATCATACTATAAAAATATATTAGCCAATTAACGTGTATTTACGGTCCCCATTAAAAGGGTATTACATTTCTAGAAAATATGAACAATATCAAATATAGCATAAGTGATTGTGTCTTGGTAACGTAACAGATAAATCTACCGGATAATCATACAATCAATGTTGCGAGTATTTCCAATGATAATTCCATGAATATAAAGTAACCTTCAAAACAAATCCAATGGCAACGCTCTTTTTTGTGTCACCAAATTCATTGTTTGAAGGTTATTCGACAAGTTTGCACAGAAATCAATGCCCTGTGCAGTGGCTGGATGGGGGACAAGTATCAAGGAAAACTCATCTTTGACTGTCCTCGACCGGACTGCCCGTTGAGGTCCATCGGGCCATGCACCAAACATGGAAGCACTACAAAGGATCTCAGAAGTCTCTATGGTAAATTATTAAACTGGGTAACAATTTGTATCCTCAAATCATTTTCTGTTAGGGCAATTGGGTATTATTCAATTTTGACAATTAGATTTGAAGTCACCTCGACTTGGTGATATAATGATGCAAACAACGGTATTTTAAACTTGTTACATATCAATCCTTAGCCCATACATTAACTTGTTTTATAACAATGCATTCATCGCATATTGTAGATGATATATATTATAACTTAATGTGGTTCTTTTTATGCATACATTTGAACACCAACGATTACCTGAAGTATTTAATGATTTCATTCAAAAGCACTCAGAAATTCGTGGTTTTAATACAAGGGGAAAATACACATTTTCTTTAAAGAAATTGAACTCATCAATTGTACAGCGCTGAACAAAAAAACAGGGAGTTGTAGAATGGAACAAACTCGATTTAGAATTGCAGAATATTCATAATTGTACTACTTTAAACGCATGTGCTTACCAACTATTGAGAATTAATGTTGTGTTATTTTGTTGTTTGAATTGCTTTCTATGCTTGTTGGTTAGGTTATTTTTGTGTGCAATTTAATAAACTAATGTATATAACGTCACTTGAAAGAATTGTATGATGACCATGCTTAAAGTAGTGTTTAGAAATTTGTTTCATTTGTTTTAATTTTAATTTTAATTTTGTATACTATTTTTCTTTAAGGCAAATACCTGTCAACGTTTACACCGAAGGTGTTTCCATTGTATTTGTATCTGAAATAAATGAAGAAATTAAATCAAATGAAATGTGTTATTCATTCTTACTCAGACTACGAGCATGATACCAAAGTTGTCGATGATTCCGGAGGTGCACTTCGCGTGGATGCGTTTGGTTTCCGGTTAAGGATACCACCTGATGCCATACCTGCAGGAGAGAGGCAAAAGGTTTGCCTCAGGGTACTCACAGATTTTCCACAAGACATCAGCCTTCGGCAGGGTGAGATGGTGGCAAGCTTCGGTTTCCAAGTTACCCATAGCGGAGAGCATTTTAAGAAGCCACTCACATTGACGATGCCTCATTGTGCAATTATACCAGATTTGTCCAACCTGAATGTAATGCTTTACCAAAGATGTGACGATGGTAGGTTGATTTTTTAAGTCCACTCTGGATTTTGCGTTGCCATGGAAGACGGCGAATCGGAAGAAACAAACAAAGCTGAGCAAAAACGAACAAGAAACATTCAAGCCAAATAGTAGTATTTCGAAACGCCCCACAAACAATCAAATATACACTGTTGGTCATAATGTTGGAATATTTTTTTTTTAGATCCAACTTTATTCTTTTTCCTTTTTTTTGCGCGTAATGAATCATTTTAGACTAAAAATAATCATTAAATTATGTTTCTAAACGACCAATGTACAATACATGGTAGCATGAATTTGCATTAATTAATTAATTCTTTTGTTTTGAGCTTTGAAAGGCAGGACCTTTGATGATTGGCCCCTTTCCTTATCCAAGACGTATGTCCAACGAGTCATCGTTATGGGTCATTTCTCAAAGTTGGCCGGGAGATTTTCAACCAAAATTGGCACAGAGGCTCTCGAGGCCATACCCGGTCCAATGCCATTGGCTACCCGCCGAACGATGCTGTGCTCCAGCAGGAAGGGGTGTCAACAAGCAATGTCCACTATTTAGTTGGACCATCGCAGGTTAAGGTCTGTAAAAGTCCTCAGATGTCATCAGAGAAGGGTCAATTAAGTCAAGATTACCTCTAGGACGTCTACGATTGACCACCAGGATAGATTATCGCAAAATTGCATAACCTGTGCCGTAGAAACTGGAAATGCCAAAAAGGAGCCTTCGCCGACTATGAAGAAAACATTATGGAATCAACGCCTTCCGCCAAACTGTACATCAGCAATCCCTCTAACATGGTCACATAGCAAGACAAACTACCAAGTGCCCACCCAATAACATGTAACCGAGATTTACTGGACGTCCCTGGACTAGGGAGCCCATAAGATTTCTGCCTGGACACTAGAGATATGTCATCTCAATGGGTACGAGCCATAACATCTTCGCCGATTACGTGGCGAGAAGTTCCAAGTTGTCTGCATTCACTAAACGACTTGAGTTTGTGACGTCCGAACAGTGGTATGGCTCGTACCCATTAAGATGACATATCCATATTGTTCAGGCGGAAATCTTCTGGGCTCCCTAGTCCAGGGACGTCCGGTAATTCTCGGTTACATGGTATTGGGTGGACACTTGGTAGTTTGTCTTGCTATGTGACCATGTTAGAGGGATTGCTGATGTACAGTTTGGCGGAAGGCGTTGATTCCATAGTGTTTTCTTCATAGTCGGCGAAGGCTCCCTTTTGGCATTTCCGGTTTCTACGGCACAGGTTAAGCAATTTGCGATAATCTATCCTGGTGGTCAATCGTAAAAGTCCTAGAGATACTCTTGGCTTTAATTGACCCTTCTCTCGATGACATCTGAGGACTTTACAGACCTTAACCTGCGATGTTCCAACGAAATAGTGGACATTGCTTGTTGACACCCCTTCCTGGTGGAGCACAAGCATCGTTCGGCGGGTAGCCAATGCCATTGGACCGGGTATGGCCTCGAGAGCCTCTGTGCCAATTTTGGTTGAACATCGCACGGCCTACTTTGAGAAATGACCCATAACGATGACTCGTTGGACATACGCTTTGGAGAAGGAAAGGGGCCAATCATCAAAGGTCCTGCCTTTCAACGCTCAAAACAAAAGAATACATTAATTAATGCAAATTCATGCGACCATGTATTGTACATTGGTAGTTTGGAAACATAATGTAATGATTATTTTTAGTCTAAAATTATTCATTAGGCGCAAAAAACAGGGAAAAGAATAAAGTTGGATCTAAAAGAAAAATATTCCAACATTATGACCAACAGTGTACATGCGCTTTTAACACCGACAATGTAAAATAATATATGATTTATCGGTTAAAGTGATCCAGGTAAAGTGTCATATATTGCACAAAATGACATTTGAGACTTCAATCCTATTTCAATATAACTGTAAAATATAATTGAAAGGTTTGTGAAAGTTTGAAAGTAAACGAACACTGTTTACCTAGTGAAAAAAACGAATATTGAGTTCATATTTTATCACCGAATACTGATGGCCTGCCGTACATTTGTAGCAGTAATAACCATCCGTTTGAGATATCCTTACCCGTGTATGTTAATGTACGGTACAGATTTCTTTGAATTTGCGTGCGCTCGGCTCCAAGTTCAATCGGATCCGAAATGTTTCCCACGCACGCTGGCCGGACGTGGTCAGCTATATCAATTGTACTTGTTATCAAAAGCGTTGGCAACGCTTTTCAAATAATGATTTTCAATGATAATTATCTTCATACTAAAGGGACATTTGAAAAAATCTAACCATATTTTATTCTTCTATTACCTTAAGCTAAACAACACGGCAGAAGAGAAACGAGGAAGCTCCAAATATTTTTCGTGGAGTTAGACACTTTACCTGGATCACTTTAATGCAAATTGTTGGTCAAAAAATGCTTTGAAATTGACCATTTTAGCAAAACAATGCTTCACAGGACAACATTATATCACCCACCACAGACACGGTCGCACATAATAGATTCATTGGCATAATGTACAAACCAAAACCGCACGCGTATTAGAGCGCGGCTAGCTTCAAATATTTCTGACCAGCAAAGACAGACGGAAAGCTGTAAAATGTTCGCCCCAATCTCACCGGTGTACATGGAACTTCCTTATATTCTTGCATTTAGCGATGATAATGATCATAATTATTTTACTAAATAAACCCTCTTGTATACTTTTTCAATCGCATTGACCAATGAGCTTCCTTAATTGTCCCCATACTGCGTTTTGGGTTTAAAGTAATAACATATGTTTATATCGTTTGGAAATTGTATGTAAAGTTATATAATTCTTGCGTGTCTCATGTTGTATTAGGACAAAATGTGTCATATTCGGTGAAGCAAATTTCATTCTTGCATAATTATGTCATATTCGGGCAAAAAATATTCGGTCAGAATGGTATCATTTGTGTGTAGCTAGATTTGATGCGGAGGTCTGGACCTTTTTCGGTTAACAGAATGATGTTAGATTACATGATCACAAACTTACGTTAGTGATCATTATTTTTGTATGAATTGTTTCAAAGCAATTTACATTTGGTGAATACTTAACATTTTAAAGATACACGCAGTAGATATAGCCTGACTTAATGCATTTGTAATAAGGGACACACTACGTCATATACAATCCTCACTATACAGGGGTGTCCCAAGAAAAAAAAGGAACGGGGATCTTGCCATTATGAAGAAACGTACAGAATAAGTTCACTTGATAGATAATCTTTTAAAAGGAAATTTGATACCAATAACAGCAATTTTTGGTCGAGTATTCTTTTATTTAGGGCGTCTTAAGTGACACCATGTCAGTGCAGGGGTTCAATTTTTGTCAATTTCTAGAAAGTCGGTGTCTGATAAATAGCCATTCTTGCCCGACATAGGATCAAGTAGCGATCAATACAAATTCTTTTGTCCATGTACATTCAGCTATAAAACCGATGTCGACTGTACGATGGGGCATGAATGCATTATTTACATTGATCACTCCTTGATGCTATGACGGGATGAATTGTTATTTTTTAGGCACCGAAAAGTTGACCCTGACATGGTGTCACTTAAGACGCCCTAAAGCAAAATCTACTCGACCAAAATTACCGATGTTGGTATAAAGTGTCCTTTTAAAAGATTTATCTATCCAGTGATCCTAGTCTGTATGTTTCTTTATAATGGCAAGTACCCCGTTCCGTTATTTATGGGCCACCCTGTATGTTTGATATTCATTATTTTGATATATTTTTACCACACTAATACTGTTTATTCTAACCTTTTGAAAACAGGAACAGACTACATACCCATCACACTAAGTGCAGACAATTATCTTGTTTCAAAGGAGAGTTATAGAGCTTTCTCTGGAGAGCTTCTCTTTGAATTTTGTGATCATGTGGATGAAAGATCTTCTGGGATGGAGCAAACGGTATGCCTGCCAACCATTTCTTCTCAATGTGTATGCCAGGCCGAGAATAGGCCAATACTCCCGCATCAGGATTTTCAAGAATATCATCGGTAGTCGAATGGTAAACATTATAATACATAATAAATAAATTGTATAACATAAAAGCATGTTTAACGTAATGCCCCTACTGAAGCATAAGGTGTATGATTTGTTTGCACAAATATATCAAACATGCTTCATATCACTTATTTGTCTAAACACAATGGCCCGTATTCACAAAGGAGGTTTGTACAGTCCATGGTCTAAACCCCGGTTTACAGCTATGGAATGCCATTGTAAACTGATGGAGAGAGAATGTAAATTCCTTACTTGTTAACAATGTTGATGGTACACATTCTCTCTCCATCAGTTTACAATTGGGCATTCCACAGATGTAAACTGGGGGTTTAGACCATGGACTGTACAAACCTCCTTTGTGAATACGGGCCTAATGTCCTGTTACTTGAGGTGTAATTCGATAAAAAAATTGTTTTTAATATTTTGTGTAAAATATAAAATGCGATAAGTTTGCAATAACTGATGTTAAAATTCGATACGGGGGTGAGATAAATATGATTTTAGCTCACTCTTTGTTCGCATACAGTATGTCAGTTTTTAGGCCGCTAATTTCATAATCGGGTCAAAAGCCATCATAAAGCACTATAAACCTAAATTAGCGGCAATCCAGGGCGTAATGATTGGTGAGAATTAGCATCATACAGACTTTCCGCGTCAGCTGACTCTCCGTGATGCAGAAGAGAATGTAAGATATATTTTGCTCTCTGTCTCTCTCTCTTTAGAAATAGCACGTTGTTCCAAAGGCAGCCATTTTTGTGGAAAGTTGTGTACGTTTTAGGGGGAAAATAGCCTCGTTTAATTGTATTCTGCAACAATACGTGACTCGTATGGGAAGGATTCACGGGAATTTGTGACCTGGGGCCATTAGTCTTCACAAAGTCATCCACTATAACTAAAATGCCGTTTCGTGGCGTTCTTTTGGTGACCCCACGACGAAGTCGACTGACAGGGTGACATCAATATCAACGTTTTCCCCTCCCCACCCACCCCCCCCCGCCCCCCCCCCCCAAAAAAAAAAGAGAACTGCTCCTGTCATGTGTAACAATTGGTACCATAATGCAATTCGATGTTTTTTTTCAAGATAACAAGTTTTTCCGTCTTTTTTTACGATGATTGTCTTGTCCTTTAGGATGTCTATGCACAGGAAGAAGGATTCAACTATAAGGCAGCTTGCCCCGAGAATGAGGTTCATGCTGATGACGTCGGCAAAGGGGGATATGAAGATTACGTGCAAGCTCAGAAGGGTCTCAACGAGCAGTCTAAGGTGAGACAATTTTAGACAATAATACAAAATAAAGATACAAAATATAAGGGTAATATCAATGTTGTATTTTTTGTAGTATACATGAGACGTGTGGCAGCCTTAGTGCCTCTGCCGTGCTCCAGGAGGAAAGCGCAAGAACAAAGTTTGAATTAGAGTAATTTAGAACCGACACTCAAAATGCGGTCTTCAAAGTTGATGAAGTTAAACGCATTGCATGTGTTTAATTGAGCGCTGGTACAAATCATCACAAACTGGAATCCATAAAGAGATGTAGCAAATATAGAACTTACATTTATATAGATTTATGTTTGCGTCAATTCTGACCACTTCTGTCTTGTGCCGACTGAGAGCTAGAACTATCCAAATTATTTGTGATTAATCGAATCGTATGAAAAACAGAGGAGGGTGCATGCCCCCCCTTCCCCTCCAACTAATTTGCAAATATCATTATCTTACATAGGGTCTATTAATGACACATTTATTTATAATGTTTTCACCTACTTGTATGAAATCTGTCCATATCGCAGCATCTTAAATTTAGCATAACGGGGCCTGACAGGTTTTCGAGACTTCTAATTCCCCTTGATATCTTGTTAGTTAAGCGTCGCCAGTGCAACAAAAACTTGACTTGCGTGTACCTTGTGCGATGTGATTTGGATGTCTTGTTCCATCTTCGTATTATATGTTGTACAATAATGTACACCGATTATTAATTTGCGTTTCTGTTAGAACTTTCCTCAAAATTGTATGCTTCATGTTTTTCTTCCGAACACGGCCAGTCTGTTCATTTCAGATTTTCAGCATGGTTAACATGTGAAATATACAGTACATGTATTAGTATTAGTTAGGTTAATTTAGTAATCCATCATTATTTGCAGGATATCGCAGAAGATGTGTTGATGAATATAAATAGTGAATACTGGAGTTTCGTACTAGATTTGAAGAAGAACCCTGGAATGATTGTAGAGGTGACCAATGAAGCAGAGACGGAAGCAGAGTCCATGACAGATTTGACATTTCAGACTAATTTCCAAGGTAAGTATCTGAAAGGAAAATCACAGGAAATAGTATTTAATTTCTTTAATCGTTTTAAACAGGATAGTTCTTATAGTTATGCCAAGTTTATTTCAAACTCTTTGCTCTCATGTGGTTTGTAGGACAGCTAGTTAAACATTATTAATTCCCTAAAATGTGATACAGTACATGTATATATGATGTCATTTAATTGTGATTTTCTACATCGTATGATTCGACAGCAGTTCGGTCCGACATATAATATATCACTATGTTTCTTGTGTTGTGACATCGCATGCTTGGTTTTCTTGTACGTTCCGTTGATTGTTACAGAATATTGGAAGGTATGAACTGTTTCATGCAGAGACTCTTATTGATATTACGTGTACACAGATGCACCTCGTAGGGCCTTCCCAAAACTGCTCCTACACATCTCATGTCAACATTCACATGAGTTTGAAATGAAAACATATAAAATAATGTAGTTATATCAGCCCCCTCACATCCCCACCTCAATCACCCCCCTCTCCCAACAAAATTAAAACCAACACTCTCCCACTCTCTAAACCCAAAACTCCACCAACCCCAATCATACCTACCCCCATCATCCTCACTACTCCCATTACACCACCCCCTCTCCTCTTATCAAATATCTACCCCCCTTCCCCCCCCATCACCCCCCCACAAATCACCCCCCCCTATCTCAAATCCATCCCCCAACCTCCCCACTAAACTCAACATAACAATCCCCACTACAACAATACAATCTCAATCACCCTCACCTCTCCTTACCATCTCCCTACCTCATTCCTACCCCCCCCAAACCACCCCACCAATAAACACACACAAAACAACCCCTCAAACACCACCCAATCACACAACCCCTCCCAAACTACCAATCCCTCACCACCCCCAAACCCTCAACCACATCCCCCTCAAACCAATTAAACTCCCGTACTAAACCCTATCACACCAAAAAACTCCATCACACCCAAAATAAAACAAATCCAAAACATTCCAAAATCCTCCCAAACCCATACCGATCCTCCCCTAATCACATAAAACCCCAAAACAACCCCAAACCCCCATCCCTAACCCTCCCCTACCCATTCCCCTAACTAACCCACCCCCCTCTCAATACCCATCTCTATCACCACACACCACCCTACCACAAACTCCCCCCCACTACTCACCAATCCCCCCATAACCTCATACCCCTACCATACCCCCATCCCCACCCCCCCCTCCATTCACCACTACCCAACAACCTCTACATATACACCCCTACCCCCAACCATCACCCCACCCCCACCAAAAACAAAAAAACAACTAGCCTCACCCATCATAATACATACTCCTCT
>JBAMJV010014058.1:0-11444 GCA_037951105.1 Echinarachnius parma
AATGCGCGACGTTGAAGCCGCAGCAATTCTAAAAGTACACCCAATAGAAAAGGTGCTCCATTCACTCGCGTAAATCGATTCACGCGAGTGATAGGAGCACTTTTTGTCTTGGGTGTACCTTTCACACTGTCGCTGGCTTCATGAAGAGGGCGCTGTTGCTATATCCAGTATTTTTTATATCGATGCTACACCCTGGTCCTCTCTGCTCCCATTCATTGGTGAATCTAACTCCGCCACTTATTCATGGTATTATAGTCGCATTAAGATAATGCAGATGAACGCCCTGTAGACAATGATGGAGGGAAGACTGGGAAGGAACATTCATGATGGTCTCCATGGTACCCGTAGGGGGTTGGACATGTTGAGTGTTGAGAAGGGTGTGAATAAACGTGCGGATAATCGGGTATATAACAAAACGCATCCTTGAAATACATGTATATTCCATAAAAAAAGACTTATGATCAGATTAGGCTTCAAGACATATTAGTTGACGGGCATGGGAACATTCGACCAAAGATTGCCATTTTAAGAAACCGTTTTCATTCTCCATGTTCTCAGGGGGGGGGGGGAGATAATAATGAAATGGACGACTTATTTAAAGAATCGATTGTTGATGGGCATTTGAACATTTTGATAAACTTTAGCATTTTGAGAAGACGATCAGTAACAAAAAGGAGCCTGGTGATTGAAGGCAAGACCACAGGGCTAGAACATTTTCAAAGAAGTGTTAGATAGTGGGTCTCCTCTACGAGGCATGCGACATGAACATCATGTTCGCGTTATGTTCGCGTAGCTCTGGCAAATGATTATGAAGGGCGGGGCTTAGCCAGCATAGAACTGCACAGGGATAAAAAAAAAATATATTAAAAAATATATAAAAAGGGGGGGGGGGTGATGTTTTTGGCTTGCAAGAATTCAAGTAAAGGGGCAGCAGTCTGATTCGTATAATAACTCTGATTTACTTATTAGTGTTTATTTTTTGTATTACAAAGGGGACACGGAGATATGAGGGGGGGGGGGGGGGGGGGTGATGTTTTTTGCTTGCAATGATTCCAATAAAGGGCCAAGCAGTCTGCTTCTAATGAAAAATTTGTGTTTACTTAATATTATTTATCTTTTCTTTTATAAAGGGGGCACGGAGATGTTGAAATTATTACCTTAAAGAATAATCGTTTAATCACGGAGGATTGAGATTAAGGTCATGCTTTGGACGTGCAAGGATTCCGAAGAGGGGGCAGTCCATTTCTACAAACAAATACATTCAATTTAAGTAATTCATTACTGTTATTGTTGTTGTTTACAGGGGTGTCGGCATGGTTGGGTTGCATTATTTCAAATGGGAGGGGAAAATGAAAGAAGGGGTAATGGCTACCATGCCAAACGACACTCCCCCTCCCCCCACCCATCTGTTGGCGACGCCATCAATTGTTCCTCAAATTCATAATCAGCGATTGGCATCCGCGGATTTCCCAGGCAATTTGCGAAAAATTCCACTTTTATTGGGGATCGCCAAGAGATTTGTGAACAATATAACGATGTCGAGTTGTTGGAATCGAAGGATACGGACTGCAGTCACCTTTTTAACTTCGCATCCCTTCGATTCGTCCTTCTGTATTTATTTTGCTATATCAAATTTGCTTCTGATCACTAACCGGTGGTGTCGTTGTATTAGTATATTCTTATCTTCTTAATTGAATCGGTTAAGAATCTGATAGTGCGATGATGATCTTATAATGAATTATTCTCCATTATGTTAATTTGCATTATTTGAGATTGTTTGATGATTTCCGTTTTATACGCACGATTCACAAACTTGCTGGTTTTTTAGCTAAAATCGTTTTTTTTTTTACTATGAATAGAAAAAAAACCCTCATAATTGCAGCTGAACCACTCGACTGGCATTTTATTCTGGAACGCCTTCAAATAATCTGTAGCTTTGATAGCCTATATTTCACTTTTGCATTTTGTAAAGAAAAACTAAAACTCATACATGTATAAATAAGATAACTAGAAAGATAGTTCAAGTGGTCAAGTGTGTATGTGTTTGTTTGTTTGTATCTATTTCCGAAATTCATACATACTGTAAATACAAATTTTTAATCTAACATAATATATAGAACATTAAAAAATGAAAACAAAAAAGGAAATTAATATGTAAGGTATAAACAAACAGTTGGAAAGCACATTTCAGGACTATTTTCAAAATGGTCCTGTTCTTCCATGGGATCCAAAGTGTTCTTTCACACCAGTGACGAAGCTTCACACTTTTGAAGCAACCATTTTTGGCCCTCATTGTTACCGCCCTATATTGGGGATCTAGAGAGCTTTGTGGAGAATATTGTTTTATGGAATAGTCTAGGAATCCATATGGCGATACCATAGGCGTAGGAGGCGGGGGGGGGGGGGGGGGTGGGTGATCATATCATTTTCAGGCAATGTCATGTTATTTTCGGGAAAAAGCACCTAATATTCGGGCAAAATCTCGTTATTTCGGACTAAACAATTGAAAACATGTCATTTTCGGGCAAGAAAGAGACGAGGACCTATTTTTTATTTTATTTGTGAGGTAAAAATTCGAAAATTCGGGCAAAATACCTCAGCTCCCCCCCCCCCCCCCCTTGGAAGAACGTCCCCCTACACCCACGGGCAATCTCATAACGTTCAAGGCTACGGTGACTTCTTTCAGAGATAGTCACCTTTCGCCCGCCCCCGGTTGTATGGCAAGGCATTGAGGTACCGCACAATTATTGTATTTCAAATGATGTACTTATTGGGGGCGATTTCCATTTTTCTGGCATGGGTGAGGGGATTATGAACGATAATATCATTTCATCGAATAGGCTAGAAATCTTCGTGACTATCATGTATTATTCAAGGTTACGAGTATGCAGAGATAGCCTCTCTCGCCTGCCCTGTACATATGATGCCATATCACTAAGCAACTATAAGTCCATTTCGAATTCCAAGGGTCGTTCCCAACTCCTCTTTCATGTCTCTCGGCAGTAATCGGCCATATTGAATATCGTGAAGGGATTTGTGAACGATACAATTATGTCAATCGTCCGGGAATTGCGTGCCAGTCTCATCAACTTGAGGTACGAGCTAAAAGAAATTGTCAATGTTTTGTTTCTGATTATTCTGACAGAATGTTCCTTTTGATACACGAATGCACACGACATACACACAACCAAATGAGCTCTCGGTGTTTATGTTCTCGTGTTCAATGTCCTTCCTTGTCATGCTTGTAGGGGTCTGAGGTAATTTTTGAAAAGGAGCTACATGAATTCAGAGTTCAGCCTTCCTTCCTAGCCTTCCTAATTAAATTCGTTAAGAATCTAAAGTTCTCAATGTGTATAGGCGATATAAATTTAGAAATGGCAATACAAAATGCAATCCTACATACATAACAATGAGAAACAAAGAAAAGAGTCGACAGTTCAGGCCATCTCATGAATCATGATGATAGGCGAATTTAGAGTAAATTTGCCGTTTTTGCTGCAAAATTTATCTTCATTTACATTCCAGTTCAATTAAAAGGTAGCACTTACGAAAGACATTCCATAATACATGTATCAGTTAAAAAAAATAATGCAAAACCATTAATTTGTGTGTTATTCTCCTCGAACAACCAGCCATAAAGCCCCATGTTATATTTTCTCTGGTCGACCCAGGCACATGGCTATTTCGCCAGTTTATTAGGGATCAGACCAAATTGTCGTACAACCCATCAGCGGAACAAAGACTATTCCTTTTCTCCGATGAAACCCATCCCGATTGAGACGAGTGTGATGTTGATGTCCCGATGCTTCTTCTGATGAGGCAAATGAACTTCCGGGAGCACACTCCAATTGGTACTGGGGCGAAGCTAAGGAGCGGGAGGGGCGGGGATGCTTGTCCCCCGTTTCTGTATCTGTTTTCTTTATCGGTATGTCACCGAGGTGAGAGGTTTGCACTATGTAATGTGCAGGACTGACCAGATGATGTACGGTGAGTTCGGATTTGAGCGATGGACAGGCAGCATCTAGTAGGAACTCCATTAGTATTGAATATAAATAATTAAGTATTATGGCGTAAATATTAATTTTTTAATGAACGCTCAAATTACAACAACAACAACAACTACTACAACAACAGCAACAACAACAACTACACCAAAACATCAGCAACAGCAATAGCAACAACAACAACAACAAAAACAACCCCATTTCTCTGTGAGGAGGGGGAGTTTAAGGTGGCGCCTCTCAATTAGCACTACTAGGCCCGGCGTATAGTGAACGTATAGTGACAGCTATCAAGATATTATCAATAGGGAAAGTTCTCTCGTAAATCCGTGTGATTAACGCCCCTTTGTGCATTCTAAACACGCCGAGCACTTTGCTAGAAGGCCGAAGGTACCATTTTAAACGCATACGCAGCGCAATATTGGTGCTGTGGAACGATCGGATGAGCGTTTGGGGCTAAACATTAGGTCCCTTGTTTGACATGTTTAAAACAATTATTTCTTCTCTCAACTCATCAATATACTTGTACATCTGAATGGGCTCCTGTCATGGTGGAAATTAGTGGTTACCTGGCCCGGCGCGGCTAGTATGCTCCCCGGGGAGTCGAAAATGTGCACACGATGAATGTGTGGATGTGAAATGTACAGTAAGGATGGGGATAATATATGAATATATAGATACTTGCAATACAAAGTATAACAACAGTAACAATGATATAATTATTTATGTGTAATTTAGGGTGCAGATATAAATGAATAGAGTGGTGCAAATCTGGTTTCATATGCAGAGCTCCCACACATGATTATCTCTGAAATACAAAAGGTGACTGACTACTAAGCGTCCTTATCTTCTCTCAACCGGGGGTTGTGATGCCCCCGTGTGCGCCCTATACGTATATTGCCCACTCATTGCCCCCGCCAGGCTTGATGACTGCGTCCTTCTCTTCTCTCAACCGGTCCTCGTGATGCCCCCCTGTGCGCCATATCGCCCCCTCATTACCCCCGCCAGGCTTGATGACTGCGACTGCGCTATACCGCCAATCGGCAATATCGGTGTAAATTACCACAATAAGATAAACCGCAGAATCGCTTCTAGGTCATAGAGATATGCAATGTACTTTTAACTAGTTATTGCAATTTCAAAATGAGTCAGTTGTGTGTTGAAACTCATTTGATACAGCATAAGTTTCCAGGCGGGTTATTACGATTGATATCTATCTTCTGATCGCTTTCGTTATCATGTTAGACGCACATGTATTGAGTACATACATGCAAGTTGAAAGTGTGTTTAACCTTTTATCAATAAGAATGAAATCATCCTTCAAATCAATCAATACAACTACACGTACGTATATTGTTCCATTTTATGAAATAAGAGCATAAATATTAGCATAGCACACTTATTTTTTGAAATAATATAGGTTTTCCCATCCATTTTCAAACAATCGTCATTCAATTTCGATAATTGTTAACTTCAATTTCGTCTCGGAAATGTGTGGCTTTCAGTTTGTCATGTTCAATTTCGTCTTTCAGCACCCAATTTCGTTTGTTCCCAATCAAATTCGTGCTTGTCATATACATTTTAGTCAAAGGTAATTCGATTTCGTCCAATCGCAGACTGTGTGGCAGGAAGTGATGATCAATTTCGTCATTTTGCGATCGATTTCGTTCTTTCTCGTTCAAATTCGTCTCACATTAGCAAGCTGTGATTGGTATTGAATTTTGGTATGAAATATCTTGTTAATCATCACACTATGGCTGATTGTTGTGAGTTATACATGTATTGTCAGGCCTGGGGTTGGTTGTAATTAATGTCTATCATATAATTTATCAACATTTTCAGTCATGATAACTCCCAGCGCTTACCAATCAATCAATCAATCAATCAATCAATCAATCAATCAATCAATCAATCAATCAATCAATCAATCAATCAATCAATCAATCAATCAATCAATCAATCAATCAATCAATCAAACAATCAATCAATCAATCAATCAGTCAGTCAATCTATCAACCAATAAATCAATCAACCAATAAATCAATCAATCAATCAATCAGTCAATCAGTTTCAAGTTTGAATTGCAAGTGAAATACACGGTAAAATGTTGCATTTTCACAATGCATCTATACCATGTATACTACGGGACGAATTTGAATGGGACATTCTTTCAATCGATTGAACAATGATGAATTCGAACATAACATTGCCCACTTAATCGCCATGTGGGACGAATTTCATTGCACAATGACGAAATAGAATGACCAAATTTTAAAGTTGATTGGTCATTGACCAATTTGAACGATGAATGACTAAATTGTATATAACAATTGCACGTTCAGGATTTCTCGGGACGAAATTGAAGTTAACAATTATCGAAATTGAATGACGATTGTTTCAAAATGGATGGGAAAACCTATAGTTATATATTTTTGTTTTGATTTTTGTTTTTTACATTGTCACGTGTGTTAGCATTCGTTCTTCCTCTATGTCTCTTATCTATCTCTGTATTCATCCTATCCCCTTCCATTATGTTCCTTCTTTATATGCGCATATAGACCCAAACCTTGGTGTGATATGCGTTATTATAAATTGTTGTAACTTGTAGTATTTGAAGAAAATAAACCCTACTTGACCTTTGAGAGAAAGCTTAATTAAAACCATTCAAGTGACTCTAGAAAAGGATTATAATAATTTGTTTTTTATCAAAATATTATAGCTCGTCATGGATAAATAACTCTTTAGTCACGTTTCGAAGGAGTATTATAGCTCGTCATGGATAAATAACTCTATAGTCACGTTTCGAAGGAGAAGGTTTCTTTGTCTCAAGGTTCCAAGCACTAACAGACGAAGGTTTGAATAAATAATAAAATGTAGCTCTTTTTACAGTTAAGTCTCAAGGCGCTTGGAGCAGTATTGCATTGTATCGGGTTTAGCAGAGCTGCGGCCAGCCTTAGGCCAAAACAAAAAAATTGTTGGATTGAAGTAACGGGCTACCAAAAATTAGGGTAGGTAGGTAGGTAGGTAGGTAGGTTTTTTTTTTTTTTTTTTTAGGATTCGCACAAATATACAAAAACACACACATAACACGTCATAACACATATCGCAATTGGAAAAAAAAAAAAAAAAAATCATTGAATTTTTTTTTTTTTATTTTTTTTTTTTTATTATTTTTAAATAAAAAATAAAAAAATCAGAAAAAACCTTTAGGGTCGGCGGTATTTTTAGGGTCGGACGGGTTACGCCAATCCAACAATTTATTTTTCATGGCCTTAGTTCAGCGCTCAGACATTTCTAGGAGTTGCTGCCAAGTACATTAACTTCAGTTTAGAACAGCAGATGAGGGTATGAAGTGTTTTTTTTTCCTGAAGGACACACGTGCCGCGGTTGGGAATCGAACCCACGACCTTTGTATCGAAAGACGAAGGCTCGAACCACGACAATCCCCCTCCAGTCCTTTTCACAGAGAAGAATATCTAAATACAGTTCACTTCACAATGAGTTGTTGCTTTTCAGTTCAGGTTAAGAAACAAACAAACACCCATGACCAAACAAACATTAGCATGCATTTAAAACACACCACGTACATACACACACACACACACACACTTTTGTATTTGTTTTTAAATGATTTTGATTTCTCCAAATTATTAACATAACATTTACAATTGAATAACATTTTAAATAATAAAAGTTTACATCTCAAGCGTACAAATCAAGTGTAATTCACAAAAATTAAACACAATGGAGATTTAACAATAGATAAAAAGAGGTAAAACATGCTACTTCTCCCACCCCCACCGCCCCCCTCCCCCCACCCCGGAAATCTGCTCACATTCTTAAAAATAATGTTTACAAAATTCATACTTATATCAATTCTTTTTTAAATGTTACAAGCTCACGGGAGAAAACACACACACACACACACACGTATACTCACACACCCACACGTGCGCACTTATGTACATACACATTCAAGTACATGTACATACATGATATAAAATACATCATCCACAATATATTGTATTAAATTTGTTCAAACTGTCTTATCCAAATTGTAATCAAAATGCAACACATGCGCACACACTGTTACACAATGAACACATACGCACATTATAGAAGTAAAAATATATACCCACATGACATAACTAAAATAACACATACATGTATATTCACGCTGGCCCACACACGCATGCACACACACACATATATACAACCTTATGGATACACACACACTCCCACACATACAAACATGATAAAAGTACATTACAAAAAACATGTCCACTCATTTAGAGATTCAAGCACGCGTCTGTCCTGGTGATGTTAGTCATGTGTTTGCTTTTTTTATTTTTCTCAAGGCTCTTTATTGAAGTAATGAAGGCTTCTACGCCTCCCTCTCTCACAAGTATGTGTTAACAAATCATGGACAAGTAAAGTAATATATCTTGGGGCAGATGTCTTTCTAGTAATCTGGTCATCTATCATAGGCTGTAACGCTTTCAGCGGTTGGCCTATGCTGATTCCCCCTTTTATTCAAGATCAGTTAACAAATTCCATTGTCTAGAACCTTTTCCAAAATGATATTCACAAGAATTACATGGCATTTGACGGTCACCCATCTAGGTTGTTCGAAATCCCCAGAAGAATCGCTTCATATCAATCAAAACGTCATTCCAAAACGTCCTTCTATCCATCCATATTCTTTCCTTCATCGCTTTGTCCAACTTCGTCTTTAACTTTCTAAATTTATATCATATTTAACTTGGTATGTTCTATGTTATGTTACAGCCAAAGTTCCCTTTAGGAGAACCACTGGTGTTAATTTGCAGACAGTACATTTGTTCAGGTGGGGGTGCATTAATAGACACCGACACACCTACATACACGCAAACACACACACGCAATCTCACACACACACACACACACACACACACACACACACACACACACACACACACACACACACACACACACACACACACACGCGCGCGCGCACACACACACACACACACACACACACACACACACACACACACACCTATGTACATACACATTTACACCCATATATACACAAACACATACAATTGCACAAACAAGTACATGTACATGTATGCTGACCATAGAGTTATATAACTGTATGATGCTGACAAATTAACTTCATTGCACAAAGGTATTTTTCATCTAGTATATTTATTCATCAAAATTTACTACGTATTCTAATTATAGACCCGGTTCTTCTTTTACATGCAAGTAAAGAACACGACAGAAATCCTTAAAATAGAGGAATACAATTAAAGTGTACTTGATGTAAGATCAAGCTAGTATTGGCAAAAGACTTGCATACTTTAAAACTATATAACATGACTACAATGCTAGAAAATAACTTGTTTGCCTTTTGGTCCAGTTGGACAAGTTTAATATTCTATAGTGGCCCAAAACCTGAACCTGGTGGCCTCACACAAAGCAACATAATACAAATTTTTATATATTTGGTTACCCATTTGGGACAGTGGAATTACGAGGGGCGTTTTTCGTCATTCTTCCTGAGGGCCTCCAGGACCTCCTTGAAATAGTCTCTTTAAAACCCCTCAGAAACCTGAATAATGACATCTTTTGTCTCATTATCCTCATGGAAAGCACAACCTTGGGAGTCTGTCTTCATATACGGGAAGAGATCCAACGATGCCAGGTTCTGGGAGTAGGGAGGAAGCAACAACAAATCCATCCCTCACTCAATGGCTTTCCTGGGTCACCCTGCTCTTGTGAGCTGGAGCATTGTCCTTGAGCAGCCCATGCCCCTCATCAACTTGCATTGCTTCAATTTCCAAGTGATTGTTAATGAACATTGGAATATGGACTGCCAGTCTAGAACAAATACAGAATACAACTGACATGGCTTTGCATCACTGACCATTTGAAGGATGCAACAAAATTAAGTAACCCAACTTCCTGCTCATTCAAGGTCGGGCTCCCGACCCCCCCCCCCCCCCCCCCCCCCCTCCCACTCAGGCGGTCAACCATACACATTATGCTTGTTCCAGTTTCTAGAGATACCCCCTTTAAGGATGGAAATGGGTTAGGATTTTGACCCCTTATCACGGGCTTTTGGAAGGGGAGCCATCAAAATTACCCCCCCCCCCCTATCACGGGCTTTTGGAAGGGAAGCCAGCAAAATCCCCCCCCCCCCTATCACATGTTTTTGGAAGGGAAGCTAGCAAAATTATGCAAAAATGCTAAAAGACCCCCTATTTCAACGATTTTTCGGGATTTTGTTCCCGAACTGAGCCCCTAAAATATACCCCTTTTCCCGAAAAATCGGGAACGCGCATGCGGTACAGATGACCACCTGAGTGGGGGGGGGGGGGGGGGGGGCGGGGTCGGGCTATGGACTTATCGAACGCCCCTCGCATGCAACAATAAAATAGACAATGTAATATTTTCATGCTTGAAATCAAATTCTAATTTGATGATTGATAATGGAACTTTGGTATGTTTTCAAACGAGTATTTAAGGAACAGGACATTACTTCACGTAATTTATACAATTGAATTGTAATGTTTGTAGTCTCCTGTTCAAGTATTCACAAATATTGCAAATATTAGATAACAATTGATAAAATTAATTCGGCTTGCAAGCAACTATGCACACTGTAAGGTACATTCTTCATGCAACTGAAAATTCAAGCAATGGCGAATTGTTTTGGAAATAAAAAAAAAACCTATAGATTTACTGATTGTTTTTGACATGTGATGACGAGTATGACTATAAATTGCTTTCCCATTACTAGGTACCGGAATAAAGCAACAAGAAGCTTTACATTTATACAATAATACAATGTGATGACAAAATATTTACAAATTCATAATTTTAAAGTGAATTCAGATACAATTCTTAGTGTATGTTTATTTATATCCAATAACAAATGCAATACTGCAATACCACATCAATTGACTAACAAATCCACCCATTACTGATCAGCATTCTATGTTTTGAATGGGACTGCGAAGTAGGTCCTCACAAATTGTTGATTCACAAAACAGTAAATATACAGGAACTTCACCACACAAATATCTGGAGAACTAAATTATGTCCCATTAAAGATGTACTTGAGAGTTGGTTCTCTATGAATATGTTATTGTGGGTTTTGCTTCGGTTTTAAATCCATGTAAGAGTACACTTAGTAAGGACTTCTGAATAAGCATGTCTATACTACCTCCAAGTGCTCGTATTTTCTTGTGAAATTCTGTTTTCTATATATTACTTTGTTTCCTTGCTGGTTCATCATTAGCCATTGATTTATAGCATGAATTGATTATTTAACTATTACTACTACTACTACTACTGGCTTGCAACGAACAGTCACGTATCACGTTCACGTTCACATTTTGCGCCCTTTCGTGAAATAGGTCACTCAAGTCTACGAAGTGTTGGGTTACGTGACCC
>JBAMJV010014059.1:0-34378 GCA_037951105.1 Echinarachnius parma
GGCATGCTTCCAAACAGGTACATCACAAAGAGACTAGGGTAGTACATACCTGAGGGCAGCGCTGAATACAGCTGAGGTGAACAGTCCTGGGAGGGCCGGGCATGCTTCCAAACAGGTACATCACAAAGAGACTAGGGTAGTACATACCTGAGGGCAGCGCTGAATACAGCTGAGGTGAACAGTCCTGGGAGGCCGGGCATGCTTCCAAACAGGTACATCACAAAGAGACTAGGGTAGTACATACCTGAGGGCAGCGCTGAATACAGCTGAGGTGAACAGTCCTGGGAGGCCGGGCATGCTTCCAAACAGGTACATCACAAAGAGACTAGGGTAGTACATACCTGAGGGCAGCGCTGAATACAGCTGAGGTGAACAGTCCTGGGAGGCCGGGCATGCTTCCAAACAGGTACATCACAAGAGACTAGGGTAGTACATACCTGAGGGCAGCGCTGAATACAGCTGAGGTGAACAGTCCTGGGAGGCCGGGCATGCTTCCGAACAGGTACATCACAAAGAGACTAGGGTAGTACATACCTGAGGGCAGCGCTGAATACAGCTGAGGTGAACAGTCCCTGGGAGGCCGGGCATGCTTCCAAACAGGTACATCACAAAGAGACTAGGGTAGTACATACCTGAGGGCAGCGCTGAATACAGCTGAGGTGAACAGTCCTGGGAGGCCGGGCATGCTTCCAAACAGGTACATCACAAAGAGACTAGGGTAGTACATACCTGAGGGCAGCGCTGAATACAGCTGAGGTGAACAGTCCTGGGAGGCCGGGCATGCTTCCAAACAGGTACATCACAAAGAGACTAGGGTAGTACATACCTGAGGGCAGCGCTGAATACAGCTGAGGTGAACAGTCCTGGGAGGCCGGGCATGCTTCCAAACAGGTACATCACAAAGAGACTAGGGTAGTACATACCTGAGGGCAGCGCTGAATACAGCTGAGGTGAACAGTCCTGGGAGGCCGGGCATGCTTCCAAACAGGTACATCACAAAGAGACTAGGGTAGTACATACCTGAGGGCAGCGCTGAATACAGCTGAGGTGAACAGTCCTGGGAGGCCGGGCATGCTTCCAAACAGGTACATCACAAAGAGACTAGGGTAGTACATACCTGAGGGCAGCGCTGAATACAGCTGAGGTGAACAGTCCTGGGAGGCCGGGCATGCTTCCAAACAGGTACATCACAAAGAGACTAGGGTAGTACATACCTGAGGGCAGCGCTGAATACAGCTGAGGTGAACAGCCCGGGGAGGCCGGGCATGCTTCCAAACAGGTACATCACAAAGAGACTAGGGTAGTACATACCTGAGGGCAGCGCTGAATACAGCTGAGGTGAACAGTCCTGGGAGGCCGGGCATGCTTCCAAACAGGTACATCACAAAGAGACTAGGGTAGTACATACCTGAGGGCAGCGCTGAATACAGCTGAGGTGAACAGTCCGGGGAGGCCGGGCATGCTTCCAAACAGGTACATCACAAAGAGACTAGGGTAGTACATACCTGAGGGCAGCGCTGAATACAGCTGAGGTGAACAGTCCTGGGAGGCCGGGCATGCTTCCAAACAGGTACATCACAAAGAGACTAGGGTAGTACATACCTGAGGGCAGCGCTGAATACAGCTGAGGTGAACAGTCCTGGGAGGCCGGGCATGCTTCCGAAACAGGTACATCACAAAGAGACTAGGGTAGTACATACCTGAGGGCAGCGCTGAATACAGCTGAGGTGAACAGTCCTGGGAGGCCGGGCATGCTTCCAAACAGGTACATCACAAAGAGACTAGGGTAGTACATACCTGAGGGCAGCGCTGAATGCAGCTGAGGTGAACAGTCCTGGGAGGCCGGGCATGCTTCCAAACAGGTACATCACAAAGAGACTAGGGTAGTACATACCTGAGGGCAGCGCTGAATACAGCTGAGGTGAACAGTCCTGGGAGGCCGGGCATGCTTCCAAACAGGTACATCACAAAGAGACTAGGGTAGTACATACCTGAGGGCAGCGCTGAATACAGCTGAGGTGAGCAGTCCTGGGAGGCCGGGCATGCTTCCAAACAGGTACATCACAAAGAGACTAGGGTAGTACATACCTGAGGGCAGCGCTGAATACAGCTGAGGTGAGCAGTCCTGGGAGGCCGGGCATGCTTCCAAACAGGTACATCACAAAGAGACTAGGGTAGTACATACCTGAGGGCAGCGCTGAATACAGCTGAGGTGAACAGTCCTGGGAGGCCGGGCATGCTTCCAAACAGGTACATCACAAAGAGACTAGGGTAGTACATACCTGAGGGCAGCGCTGAATACAGCTGAGGTGAACAGTCCTGGGAGGCCGGGCATGCTTCCAAACAGGTACATCACAAAGAGACTAGGGTAGTACATACCTGAGGGCAGCGCTGAATACAGCTGAGGTGAACAGTCCTGGGAGGCCGGGCATGCTTCCAAACAGGTACATCACAAAGAGACTAGGGTAGTACATACCTGAGGGCAGCGCTGAATACAGCTGAGGTGAACAGTCCTGGGAGGCCGGGCATGCTTCCAAACAGGTACATCACAAAGAGACTAGGGTAGTACATACCTGAGGGCAGCGCTGAATACAGCTGAGGTGAACAGTCCTGGGAGGCCGGGCATGCTTCCAAACAGGTACATCACAAAGAGACTAGGGTAGTACATACCTGAGGGCAGCGCTGAATACAGCTGAGGTGAACAGTCCTGGGAGGCCGGGCATGCTTCCAAACAGGTACATCACAAAGAGACTAGGGTAGTACATACCTGAGGGCAGCGCTGAATACAGCTGAGGTGAACAGTCCTGGGAGGCCGGGCATGCTTCCAAACAGGTACATCACAAAGAGACTAGGGTAGTACATACCTGAGGGCAGCGCTGAATACAGCTGAGGTGAACAGTCCTGGGAGGCCGGGCATGCTTCCAAACAGGTACATCACAAAGAGACTAGGGTAGTACATACCTGAGGGCAGCGCTGAATACAGCTGAGGTGAACAGTCCTGGGAGGCCGGGCATGCTTCCAAACAGGTACATCACAAAGAGACTAGGGTAGTACATACCTGAGGGCAGCGCTGAATACAGCTGAGGTGAACAGTCCTGGGAGGCCGGGCATGCTTCCAAACAGGTACATCACAAAGAGACTAGGGTAGTACATACCTGAGGGCAGCGCTGAATACAGCTGAGGTGAACAGTCCTGGGAGGCCGGGCATGCTTCCAAACAGGTACATCACAAAGAGACTAGGGTAGTACATACCTGAGGGCAGCGCTGAATACAGCTGAGGTGAACAGTCCTGGGAGGCCGGGCATGCTTCCAAACAGGTACATCACAAAGAGACTAGGGTAGTACATACCTGAGGGCAGCGCTGAATACAGCTGAGGTGAACAGTCCTGGGAGGCCGGGCATGCTTCCAAACAGGTACATCACAAAGAGACTAGGGTAGTACATACCTGAGGGCAGCGCTGAATACAGCTGAGGTGAACAGTCCTGGGAGGCCGGGCATGCTTCCAAACAGGTACATCACAAAGAGACTAGGGTAGTACATACCTGAGGGCAGCGCTGAATACAGCTGAGGTGAACAGTCCTGGGAGGCCGGGCATGCTTCCAAACAGGTACATCACAAAGAGACTAGGGTAGTACATACCTGAGGGCAGCGCTGAATACAGCTGAGGTGAACAGTCCTGGGAGGCCGGGCATGCTTCCAAACAGGTACATCACAAAGAGACTAGGGTAGTACATACCTGAGGGCAGCGCTGAATACAGCTGAGGTGAACAGTCCTGGGAGGCCGGGCATGCTTCCAAACAGGTACATCACAAAGAGACTAGGGTAGTACATACCTGAGGGCAGCGCTGAATACAGCTGAGGTGAACAGTCCTGGGAGGCCGGGCATGCTTCCAAACAGGTACATCACAAAGAGACTAGGGTAGTACATACCTGAGGGCAGCGCTGAATACAGCTGAGGTGAACAGTCCTGGGAGGCCGGGCATGCTTCCAAACAGGTACATCACAAAGAGACTAGGGTAGTACATACCTGAGGGCAGCGCTGAATACAGCTGAGGTGAACAGTCCTGGGAGGCCGGGCATGCTTCCAAACAGGTACATCACAAAGAGACTAGGGTAGTACATACCTGAGGGCAGCGCTGAATACAGCTGAGGTGAACAGTCCTGGGAGGCCGGGCATGCTTCCAAACAGGTACATCACAAAGAGACTAGGGTAGTACATACCTGAGGGCAGCGCTGAATACAGCTGAGGTGAACAGTCCTGGGAGGCCGGGCATGCTTCCAAACAGGTACATCACAAAGTAGGGCATTAGCTGAAACGATATCATTATTTGTATCCATATTTTCAAGCTGTTCAGATTTGATCAGTCAAAGTTTATTTTTGCCTTAAAATCATGTGCATTTTCAAATATTACACTTAGTATGTTTCATTACCTAACAACTTAAATATGTGTTGAAGCGCCCTCTAAACCAAAACTGTATTTCCCCTTTAATCATTTTCTCATTATTATCAGATTACGTTCTCAATCAATGTATATACGTTTAAAAGAAACTGTCCTCCTTTTGCAAGTCAAAGTTGCGAGCTTATTTTTATTTTTGAAAATAGGTTTTATGTTGTTTTCAACAAATGTGTCTAAGATCATCAGAGAAGATCAAAAGGCATTCATTGTTTGTTTATAGAATATCCAATTTATTTCAATATAAGTAAACAAAAACAATATATTTGTATTTGATTTGTTTTGATGGTTTCAATACCTGAATATCAACGATTTCACATTGATGATATTTGAAGGGGTTATTAACAAGCAAATTATTTAAATTGTATACTGTCACATAAAGATTTGAAGAAAATCAATATTTCTTGAGTGTTAATTGAATTATAGGATCTAGCTTCACTATTGTACATCTCAAATAGATGATACATAATCAGAGGCCCATAGTGATGTCTGTACCTGGTCAGATGAATAGACGTAATCCATAGATAGCGGGTCACACTCGACGAAGTTTGCATACATGACGAGCCCTGATAGGCAAGCAGCGGACACAACGACACACATGCCGCATATCGCCATGAAAAGCGCCCTGTCAAATATACAAAATAAGATTTATGAAAGACTTCAAATCAAACCATATATGTAATATTCATTACGTAGTCCGTGAAATACATGTCATAAAAGGCGACCTGTATAAAATGATAATGATGATGATAGGGGAGGTTGTAGCATTACACATAAAATAGATTAACAAATAATTAAATGAATGTGTGGATGAAACGCGATTGACCACAAAATGTTGCATGACCAGTTGTTTGACCGGAAATAAAATCAGTATGTTATTATTCTATTTCGCGATACATGCAACTTACAAGAGAGCTTTTTTCCTTTCCTCACGTTAGATATATCTGGAACTGTGATTGATTAACCAAGTTTGTAGAGCCCTATGTAAATTCATACCCAATAACTATTGACGAAGAAGTATGACATATTTATTGAAATTATTGAAATTATAGTTGTTTGAATATTAGTTGTTTCATTTTTTTTATTAAACAGTGGAGGACTCCGTTGCAGAAAGAGTTGCAATCGACTGTAAAGTTGAAATTAATTGCAAGTCAGATCATGTGACTAAATGCGCAGATTTTATTGGTTCAAATGCATAATTTCTCACTTGCAATTAATTGCAACTTTGCACTCGATTGCAACGGGGCCTAGATCAAATTACAAGAGAGCTGTTTTCTCCTTCCCACACGTGAGGTATCTCTGGACCTGTGATTGGTTAACTCCGTACGTGCTGTCCCATGTAAATTATCCACCAATAAATATACATCTGATTCAAATCACAGTCGTTCATTGCTCGAATTATCTCATAATGTCGTTGGAAAACGGCAGATCAACTTACAAGAGAGCTGTTTTCTCCTTCCCACAGGTGAGGTATCTCTGGACCTGTGATTGGTTAACTCCGTACGTGCTGTCCCATGTAAATTATCCACCAATAAATATAAATCTGATTCAAAATACAGTCGTGCATTGCCCGAATTATCTCATCTGTCGAAGGAAAACGGCAGATCAACTTACAAGAGAGCTGTTTTCTCCTTCCCACAGGTGAGGTATCTCTGGACCTGTGATTGGTTAACTCCGTACGTGCTGTCCCATGTAAATTATCCACCAATAAATATAAATCTGATTCAAATTACAGTCGTAATTGCCCGAATTATCTCATAATGTCGATGGAAACGGTAGATCAACTTACAAGAGTGCTGTTTTCTCCTTCCCACACGTCATGTACCTCTGGACCTGTGATTGGTTAACTCCGTACGTGCTACCCCACGTGAATGTACCGCCAATAACGATGGACCAGAAGGAGTGGCGAATCGTTGGATCCGGGTCGAAACTATATTATAGTAGGAGTAAGACAATAAACAGGTTTTTTATTCAGCAAACTGGAGAGTACCGTAATTTAACAATAACTATATAGGGGCCAAATGCCACTCCGCGACGCCATATCATAGATAGGTAAAAACTGAAGTTAGCGGAACTTACCGATCATATATACATATTTATTTTGTAATATTCAATCGATATATTTCTTTATCATTTGTATAATTATTTGTACCATAAGATTTTGTTCAAAATAAATGAATACAATCAATCAAATTAATCAATCGGTTTTAGCGAGAGAGTATATCTGCGCCTCGCGCAGTATTGGTTACGTCCATTGATGAGCAATGATTTTTTTAAGCGTTTTATCTTATACATAAACGTCGCTCACAGTGCGTACAAACATACTTAATATGCGAGATTGACTCATCGAACAGTTGTCCCGTGATCGGGCTGATTTAGATGACACATAATTCCATAGATAATAATAGGTTCGATTTATATAGCGCAGGATATGATACAATATAATCTCTATTGTTCTTTAATAAATATAACCAAAACACGACATTTAAGAATATGCTTTTATTTCAATGTGACCGAAATAATTGGTATAGTTTGTACTACAAAATTACGTGTCCAACAGTTATTTAGAAGTATAATGAATTGCAACGTAAGAGGGCGTACTTCCAGAAGTCGATGCGCCCTCCTTCCTCGCAGATCTGCCAGGCGTTGCGGAGACCGCCGACCTCCATGGAGCCCTTGATGATGACGGCCAAGAACCCCATCATCATCACCGTCACCTGGAACGCGTCTGTCCACAGCACCGCCTTCATTCCACCCTGTAAAAAGAAACAAACATGACTAGACGTAATAGTAAATATATTACTCATTGCGGATATAGTATCGAAAATAATATCGCTAGTGATATTCGTTTGTCTCGCAATGTATGGTCAACAAGGAATCTAAAAGATCACGAAACGTCGTGATCTTTTAGATTCCTTCTTGACCATACATTGCGAGACAAACGAATATCACTAGCGATATTATTTTCGATGACTAGACGTGATTCAGATTTTCAATGATGTCAAGAAAACTAATCGTCACCTGAATCGGTCTTGTCCACAACACCGCTTTTATTCCCCTCGTAAACATAACTCGTTTGTTTATCAAAATTCATTAAATTTCATCAAATTCGATCAAACGTCTTCAAGTTTTATCGACATGTCATCTCATTTCATTGTATGTAAATACATTTCCTCAAATATGCTATCAAATTTCATTAAATTTCATCACCTTTTATTACATTTTATCAAATGTTATTATATTTATCCAATTTCATCGAATGTCATCGAATTTCATTGCAAATCCATACATAATGTGATAAACAGTGCTTATCATCGGACACATGAGTACATATTAAAAGGAGGATCGTGGATCATAAATTGCAAAACCAAATGGGCAAATAAAAGACATGATTAAAACGAAGATAGATAAGGCACGAAAACTCATGTAAGGCATACTTACTATGGTGGTGTAGAACGTACACACAACGCCAATGGCCAGAACGGATCCCCATAGACTCAGACCGGTGACTGGAGAAAATGAAGAAAATATTATGGTTATCATAAAATGTATATGTTCTCTTGGTGCGTTTTTGAGAAAATTAGATCAAGCAGTACTCATCTACTTGTATATGAAGTACATTATAAGGATTGTAGTTATACGTTAAACATTATTTATATTCATACGCATGTGAATTGTAACTTCAGCATAAGTTTTGTCTATAACAAAATATAGGTAATCATTTTATCGAATTATACAACTGCCTTGATATAATTGATTTATATGATTTATATGTTTTATATACATGTATATAAATATACTAATAAATATACTAATTGATACTAATTGCTTTGATGTATATATTATAAACAAGTGTCATTATCGCTCAAGACTCTCGCATGATTTACAAAATATTTTACACTGGTTTGTTTCAATATTTGTGTAAATGTAGATTTATTCCATTTTATATTTATGAAATATTGCATTATGAAAATGCATGTAACGACAAACATTTCCGAAGGGACCATATAATTTAAATTATTGAACGTAACTGTGAATAAATGATAGGTCAGGTAAAGAAATATGATCATACCTTGGTTTAGAGCGAGGGCTGGAGCGTAGACCACGATACCAAGGTACAGAATCTGTAGACACGAGGGCCAAGTTTAAAGGGATAGTACAGTTCTGGTCAAACATAATTTTAGCAACTAAAACTTGTCAGTTACATTAAAGGGATAGTACAGTTTTTGGTCAATCATAATTTCAGTAAACAAAACTTCAGAACAGTTAGAAGTCAATGATGCTTGAATGGTAGAAAAACATACAAACGGCTCATTCAGTTACAGGGCTGGTTTCATTCAAATTACAGCTGTTAACTCAAGAGGGCGCCTCCAAACATCTCAAGTTTCCACCATTTATCAAATCAAAATAATTGTGTGAATATGATGTTTGGTAAACATAGATATTTAATAGAGAGATCATCAAAAACAATGGTATAAACCATTTTTTGTATATTTTCAGAAATGTGTAGGATTTATAAATATTATGAATAAAAGTTGGTCCCCAACATTTATTCCAATAAAATATATGTATAGATATTTCGACCGTTTCTGAACCGATTTTGATCAAACAAAGTTGATGCTGTCTTTACAATTGTGTGCCTTTTCATATTTTACATTTCATTATCTAAAAAAACAGTCTTGAAGCGCCCTCTAAACCAAAACTAAACAACCCCTTTAATTACCGTCTATTGACCTTTATTATTGACACACAAAAATTCATTTTGAATGGTGTTCAGAATAATTCATACTACCAATATTATTAATAATTAACTATTTCGTTTCCCCGTATTTTACATTATGTAACAGAACTTGAATTTGATTGTATGTAATTTATATTGTTTAATTATAGCTCCGTGTATTTCATATTGTGCGTTGTGATAAATTGCATTATTGCTTGTTTGTTTATTTTTTTGTTACAAAATAATCTTTGAAATATGGAAATAAATTCAAATCAAACCAAATCGAACTATTATCAGATTATCTAGATTTGAATAATACCAGACATTAACAAAATATATAATACGTAAATAAAGAAATAACAAAATAACTTTTTACGCACAATTGACGAAGTCGATGTTTAATTTGTGCTGCTGCAATTAATTAAACATTATAGTATAGTTACTATTTACAGATTTACATAACTATGTCACCTGGCGCTAGGGTTGCTGCTGTTAACTCACTGACAGAATGTCTCATGGACATCAAAGCCTGGTCCACTACCAACAAACTCCGTCTGAACGAAGAAAAGTCTGAGCTCATCCTTTTTTAATCACAGTTTAGGAGTACAGATCCTCTAGCAGGTTTAACCACTCAGGATGGAGTAATAAAGACTTCTGAATGTGTTAGAGACCTTGGCTTTTCTTTGCACAAACACTTAACTCTTAAACACCATATCACAAACATCTGCAAAGCATCTTGGGGTATTTTCAAAATAGGGAAGATCAGGCGTCTGCTTGACCAATCATCCGCTGAGCGACTCGTCCACGCCTTCGTCTCCTCTCATCTGGACTACTGCAACTCCCTCCTCGCCGGCCTCCCTCTTTCTCATATATCCCCCCCTCCAACGTATCCAAAATTCAGCCGCTAGATTAGTCACCCTTATAAGGAAACATGACCATATATCCCCTGTTCTCCGCTCACTTCATTGGCTACCGGTCCATTCCCGCATTACTTTTAAGATCCTACTTCTCACATATAAAATCACACATAATCTTGCACCCATATATCTTCAAGACCTAGTCTCCCTTCGTTCCTCCTCTTCTACCAGACTACCCGTTCATCTTCATCTCTCCAATTACTTCATGGCCCACGTACAAAAACCCGTTATGGTGACCGAGCCTTCTCGTCCATCCACCCTTTGGAACAAACTCCCACCCCATATTCAGAATGCCACATCTATCGAATCATTTAAAATCCTCCTCAAAACCCATCTTTTTAAGCAGCTGTAATTTTCTGGAGGCGCACACAGAATGATAGTTATTAAGTATTGTATTATACATGTATTTGTTATTTCTGATTTGTTGCTTTGACTCTGGTGTTGTATTGTTTTTATGCTATCGTGTTTACTAGTTTTCTTATTTAGACAGACCACCAGTGCGCTTAGAAACGCCCGTATAAAGCGCCTTATAAATGCAATTATTATTATTATTAAAAATATAGTGTAAATTGCTCCTCACCAATAAGCATCCACAATAAATACATGTTTTAGGTGATTTAATCCTTGTAGGTGACAGACTATAAAATTATCTTTATAAATACAAGTGCATGCATTAAAATGACGGAACCGAACGAAAGACACCACAAAAGGTCATGGCCTTTTCAAGGTTAAATCGTAGTTATATAGTCGATCAGTATTTTATAAACGTACCGGGCATGCATTTAATTCAACATGTAATCTAATATTACATCTGGTTGAAAGGCAAAAATAATATTGTACAAATTTCAATCGTTCACACATGCTGTTTAGTACTGTTAACAGACAGGAGCAGATATTATATCCACTGACATTGAAACTTCTGAAACTAATTAAAGTTGGATGCCTCTATCTAAAAAGCATAATTATAATTACAAACACAAGAGCAACAGACTAAATACAAATCGATATTCTGAATGTCACGGTCGACAGTCTATAGCCGTAATACTCATATAAACATGAAATAAGATTTGATTTGTTTTAAAATGTACACGTGAATGACTTGGAGTAGGTAAGTGTAGAATTGATAAAATAGACACACATGCCTACTGTCGTAGCGTAGTCTGACTGCTTGTGGTGGTGGCGGGGGGGGGGGGGGGGACAAGCGAATGATTGGGGCGCACCATATGTGTTTCTGTATTGTTACACCAACTTTCCCATTGTGTTTGTTATTGCTATGGGCGAATTCTTGAGGGGCACGTACTTGCCACCCCATGCCCCCCCCCCCCCCCCCCCCCGTAGCAAATGCCATAATGCCAGTAATCTCGCCAATGTAAATCCCATTTCTGTTAATTATAGGTGAAAAATCATTATGCAATCAAAGGATTAACGGGCTTGTGACTAGTTTCACACAGTCTCACTGCACACTGTGATCCACACAGTGTCTAGCACAGCTTCGTATCCACACTGTGTGTCTGTGTCACACTGACCGGCATTCTAAAGCCGTGTCTAACTAAGTTGTGACTAAATTTAAGCAACTGTTCAGTTAAACAGGACTTAGACGCGACTTCAGAATATGGGTCAGTGTGTCAATATCAGTGTCGATACTAGTGTCATATCAATAACGTAAAACTCACCATTTGTAGGAAGAATACAAACGTGGCGAGAATACGAGTAGCTCGATTGAAGCGCATCTCCAAGTACTGAAAAGACAAGAACAAAATAACGGAGGAAAATGCATCAGAATTTCATTTTTTGGGGGTATAATTTGTATTTCTTTGATGTATTTCTCTCTTCGTTTCCCACTCTCCTCTCCCCTCTCCCTCTGTTTCCACCTGTCTCCTCAACCCCACCCCCCCCCCCCCCCACCCCTTCTCCGCTCGAGCTCGTCCCTGACAGAAAGTAGCACAAATGTATTATCATGATTCTCAAGTAATATTTTCAATAATCATATTGGCAGAAATAAATAAGAAATCACAATGGCATGTGCACAAAATAGCTCGCATCTGGGAAGAGGTGTAGTGGTCAGAGTTCCACCCTTCGCACTAATTGGCCCGGGTTCGAACCTAGGCTACGTCTCTCGGATGGTGACACAAAGGGCGGTCCCAGACGTGAACAATTATAATTCATTAAACGCGTCTGTAAAAATTATAATAATAATAATAACCAACAAACATCAACAGACGTATATAGTATACTTAAGAGTGATACAATAACAACGATAACAAAGGTAAAAATAACATTTCATGTTCATATTGCTATCATGTTGTACATTTATTGTATTGTATCATACATTTATATTTATTATATAAAATAGTAGTAACGGTAGTTGTAGTAGTAGTAGTAGTAGTAGTAGTAGTAGTAGTAGTAGTAGTAGTAGTAGTAGTAGTAGTAGTAGTAGTAGTAGTAGTAGTAGTAGTAGTAGTAGTAGTAGTAGTAGCAGTAGCAGTAGCAGTAGCAGTAGCAGTAGCAGTAGCAGTAGCAGTAGCACTTAGCAGTAGCAGTAGCAGTATCAGTAGTAGTAGCAGACTAGCAGTAGTAGTAGTAGTAGTAGTAGTAGTAGTAGTAGTAGTAGTAGTAGTAGTAGTAGTAGTAGTAGTAGTAGTAGTAGTAGTAGTAGTAGTAGTAGTAGTAGAGTAGTAGTAGTAGTAGTAGTAGTAGTAGTAGTAGTAGTAGTAGTAGTAGTAGTAGTAGTAGTAGTAGTAGTAGTAGTAGTAGTAGTAGTAGTAGTAGTAGTAGTAGTAGTAGTAGTAGCAGTAGCAGTAGTAGTAGTAGTAGTAGTAGTAGTAGTAGTTAGTAGTAGTAGTAGTAGTAGTAGTAGTAGTAGTAGTAGTAGTTAGTAGTAGTAGTAGTAGTAGTAGTAGTAGTAGTAGTAGTAGTAGTAGCAGTAGCAGTAGCAGTAGCAGTAGCAGTAGCAGTAGTAGTAGTAGTAGTAGTAGTAGTAGTAGTTAGTAGTAGTAGTAGTAGTAGTAGTAGTAGTAGTAGTAGCAGTAGCAGTAGCAGTAGCAGTAGCAGTAGCGGTAGTGGTAGTGGTAGTGGTAGTGGTAGTGGTAGTGGTAGTGGTAGTAGTAGTAGCAGTAGCAGTAGCAGTAGCAGTAGCAGTAGCAGTAGCAGTAGCAGTAGCAGTAGCAGTAGTAGTAGTAGTAGTAGTAGTAGTAGTAGTAGTAGTAGTAGTAGTAGTAGTGGTAGCAGTAGCAGTAGCAGTAGCAGTAGCAGTAGTAGTAGTAGTAGTAGTTAGTAGTAGTAGTAGTAGTAGTAGTAGTAGTAGTAGTAGTATTAGTAGTAGTAGTAGTAGTAGAGTAGTAGTAGTAGTAGTAGTAGTAGTAGTAGTAGTAGTAGTAGTTAGTAGTAGTAGTAGTAGTAGTAGTAGTAGTAGTAGTAGTAGTAGTAGCAGTAGCAGTAGCAGTAGCAGTAGTAGTAGTAGTAGTAGTAGTAGTAGTAAGCAAATAATTACCGTTGGTGAAGGTGATGGGACAATCTATCACTTCCAAGGCGATCTGGATGTAGCTATCTTTCCGAAGCGAAGCTGAGGAAAGATAGCGTATACATTCAGATCGCCGAGGAAGTGATAGTTTGCCATCGCCTGAAACCAAAATGTGATTATTTGCTTTATATTCCACATCGAACGGTAGATCTAGTCTACAAGCAGACCTAGTCTAACGCAAGTCTTAATTACAGCTGTTACTACTATTACTAATGTTTGATCTACTTACCAACATCAATGTTATTCCAATTTCCAATGTGTATGTTGTTTCCAGCATTCGCAATAATCTTGGAACACTTTACTTTCACTCTCAAGCAAAAAAAGTTCTATTTCAGCTCCGTTAGAACTCAAATCTTACGTCGAACAACAGAACAAGCAATTAAACAATAACAACGCAGCAAACCGTGTACTGTTTATACATGTACGATACGTATGCATACACAGTGCATGCATAGCGTATGAGCTTGAACAGTGTGCTACGTACCTACGTGTATGCACAACGAATACAATTAAATTTGTAATTCGCGCGCATAGAGAACCCCGCCACATCATTTGGGTACGGAATTTGACTAGCCACACACGAGCTCCACAGTCAAGTCAATGCAACCGCAGTGAAAGTGCGTTGCACTCACTAGATAGTACTTTTTATCTAGTGAGTGCAACACACTTTCACCAAAGATATCTACAGAGTGTAACGAAGTTTTCTTCTCCCATCAATGATGGGCGAAACTATGCTTCATCACGTGATTAACTTTTGACCAATCGTAGAGCAAGATTCTTAGTATGTGGAATATAATAGTAGTTAGTAGTAGTAGTAGTAGTAGTAGTAGTAGTAGTAGTAGTAGTAGTAGTTAGTAGTAGTAGTAGTAGTAGTAGTAGTAGTAGTAGCAGTAGCAGTAGCAGTAGCAGTAGCAGTAGCAGTAGTAGTAGTAGTAGTAGTAGTAGTAGTAGTAGTAGTAGTTAGTAGTAGTAGTAGTAGTAGTAGTAGTAGTAGTAGTAGCAGTAGCAGTAGCAGTAGCAGTAGCAGTAGTAGTAGTAGTAGTAGTAGTAGTAGTAGTAGTAGTAGTAGCAGTAGCAGTAGCAGTAGCAGTAGCAGTAGCAGTAGTAGTAGTAGTAGTAGTAGTAGTAGTAGTAGTAGTAGTAGTAGTAGTAGTAGTAGTAGTAGTAGCAGTAGCAGTAGCAGTAGCAGTAGCAGTAGCAGTAGCAGTAGTAGTAGTAGTAGTAGTAGTAGTAGTAGTAGTAGTAGTAGTAGTAGTAGTAGTAGTAGTAGTAGTAGTAGTAGTAGTAGTAGTAGTGGTAGTAGTAGTAGTTACGATACATGTATTTGTATTGACAAATTATATTAATTATAAATAAGTATAAATATATATATATTAGTTTAATGTAATATCATCGGATTTATGTTTTCGTTTTCTTTCTTCCACGTTTCGATTTGACTTTGCCCAACCTAAGTTACGATCTCGACTATACAAATGCTCGTTAATTGCAGTCAATAATACAATGCGATAAGAATAAGAGATAAAGGGGCGTGTTTTATCTTGTTATTTTTTAAATACTAGTTTTTGTGTTTTCGTTTAAATTTGTTGTGAAAATTTTATTTTTATTTTGTTTGTATATTCGTGTCTACACACGCACCCTGACAGTGCTCGTTATATACATAGAAACATAATAGGAAGGGAACGTCGATTTGTTTTTATTGATGTACGATTGGAACATATTTAGATATTTTCTAGGCATTTCATTTGTTATTGATGATTTGTTCGTGTTTTAGATATATATTTTGATTGGAAAACATTTATTGTAGATTAATGTCAATGTTCTACTAATAACCCCATTGATACTCGTTATTCAACGGATAAGAAGAGGTACGCCACGAGTCCAGCGGCAATGTATTAAAGTCGTGTATGAAAATGTCTTTATATTACATCAGGTTTTCATTCGCAATGTTTATACATTTTTTTTTTAATCTGATAACATTTAATTTGAATGTAAGTATTTCAGTTCTCGTCCACTCACCTCATTCACGCTCGTTATATTCAACCTGAAAAACACAGGTAGGAAGAGATAGGAGACGAGTCCAGCGGCGGTGTTGGCAAAAGCAATGTAGAGTCGTGTATGCAAAATGTCTTTATATTACTTTAGGTTTTCATTCGCAATTTTTATGTTGTTTATTTTTACTATTTTGTTTTAAATATAACTATTTCAGCTCCCGTCCACTCACCTCATTCACGCTCGTTATATTCAACCTGAAAAACACGGGTAGGAAGAGATAGGAGACGCATCCAGCAAGGATGTATGAGAATGCGAAGAGCCAGTACATGGAGCCGTAGACGTACATCTCTGCAGGGGTCCCTAGGACCGTGATCGCCGAGATGAAGCTAGCGACCAGCGACAGCGACACCGGGAAAGGGTGCATGCCGCGGTCGGCGAGCAGGAACTCCTTGGTCGTCTGTTGTTTGCCACCAGTGCAGCCGTAGTAGAGCCCGATGCAGGCCGAGATCGCCAGACAACATGAAAACACCGCGTAGTCGGCGCCGGTGAACGTACCGACATTGTAGTAGTCGTTTGACGACATGGTTAAATATTCTCCTTCGTCGTCGTCGTCGACGTGGCTTTTCTTCCTACTTTCTTTCTTCTTCTTCTTCTTCTTCTTCTTCTTCTTCTTCTTCTTCTTCTTCTTCTTCTTCTTCTTCTTTTTCAGAGCTTATACTCGTCTTGACAGGTAGTAGCTAGCACCTCTTAATTCTTGAAAACGTAATATGAAGTGGCGCATTAGCTTCTGAAGATTCGATTTATTTCCAGTCCCGATTAATTTGGTTAAAGATTCGAATCCACTAGATAGAATCCCAAATGATGTTCAGGAAAATAAAGTGCAAATATAAGACACTGTAGTTGTCCAATGAAGTTGCGTTTTCCCATGGGCGACGTACACATGTAATGATCTTGGCGGTATTACATTCCCATTGTGATTGTAGGCGAAGTAAATAATGTTACGAAACAAGAGATAATGAAGATCGAGACGCTCTCCTGATGCATTCGGTCACATCCATTATAATTCTAACATATTGTAGGTAAATTCAATCAAAATATATTTGGCATGATAATCTTGAGTCTCTCTGTATTCGACAGGAATATTGGTTTGGTAGCGTTACTTTGCTTTTTTAGATTACAAGTAGTAACATATTATGCCTGTTATATACATGACTAATATACACGATTTATAAATGCAGCGATTATACTGGTTATCTTCCCAACTGATCATCTATTTCATTTAATGGGGTTCATTCTTATGTAGTTCGTAAAAACAAATACTTTTCTACCATCTAAAACCCTGAACTTTGCGCTGCTCAAATAAACGTTATCTTTGATCAGGTGGTCTAAGATAAACCGATTGTTATAAGGAGTCGAAGGGTAAGTCGAAGACTATTGTGTTAAACACTCGATAGCACTATAGATTCAAACTTCTTGATCAATAATAACAATAACAGTCATGACAGTGGATACTTATATAGCGCACGTTCCGTTTATCGACGCTCGCGGCGCTTTGGGAAAAAAATAAAAAATAAACAAACAAACAAACAGATAAACATTAAAAAAAAAATTATAGTACACCTATTGTTTAAATAAATAGGTTTCCAACTAAGTTTTAAAAGGTATATATAATATTATATTCTAAGTAACTTTCTGTAGTCATATATGATACAGAGAAATATGATTATCGTGTTTATCTTCAGCTGCCTTATTGTTCAATATTTCATACTTTATGTTCAAATTGTTGACATAGTTTGATAAAAGGATTTTTTTATGATGCAGCTCATGCAATAAAAGATGATGTCATGTTATAATCTTTGTGAAGCTGACATGACCGATGTACCCCGCCCATTATCTGTGATATCACATATCTTGGTATGAATAATTGTGTAACCACATATTCATATAGCGTATTAATGTTCACATGTTGTGTCTGGCTCTGTGAAAATTATAGCTAGAAAAAAGATTGTCATAATAATAAAATAATAACAGTAACGGTTATTTATATAGTGCTATTCCCGTGAGTATCATAGCGCTTTACAGTGTTATTATTATCACCCCGGTCAATGGATACACACTGTAATCATTCCTGTAATATTAAGTGCATATTTTCCCTTCCCTAGGGAGTATTCCATCCAGTCGCCTGTTATGCGCACACAGTTCTAATGAATTTCGTTCCCATCCTTCCAGGATATAACGTATAATTGGCTATCACAAAAACTATATATGAAATGGCAGTTTTATTTTTATAATTGAAAATGATAAATTTTCGAATTTTCGAATTTCCTATTGTTAAAGGACCTAAAGAATACAACGTACTTTGACACTTATTCCATAGTTGATGACTTGAAACAAAGGTCTGCCGAAAAAAAAATCCATGAAAATAAACACAGTAGTGATTTAAGACTAGTTTTCTGATGCCAAATCTCACTTAGCAGCCAGTTTACGCCCCACCCACATTTAGGGTCCGGAATCGGCAGCGTGATCGACATGTGATTGACAATTCATTGGCTTACGTCATGACGCGTCATCTACAGAATTTAGTTCATTAGTCCGTTCTTTAGATGACGTCACATTTTGGCGATTTAAAAGGGGCGTTCCCAGGACAATTAGATATTTACTAATTACCCCAAAATTGATTGATTTCATGAGAAATGACTGCCAAAAATCTTTTTCTTCGGGAAAAATTACATATAGAGAGCCGAATTGTGAAAATTAGGCCATCTAGACGCTGTAGTTCCTTTAAAAAGATATTCACAATTGAAATGTTCAGATATTAAACTATCCACTGGATAATCGTCACCATAATATGGTGACGATTATCTAGTGGATTATATTATACAAAGTTAGTACAATACGTTAGTGAATATCACTTTGCATTTTCGCTCATTACTCGGCCATACAACATCTATTTCATCCGAAATGTTCACACATTCCTCAGTGGACATATTCGATCACAACAATTCACACTGTACATGGATCAACCATTCATCACTTTTGCACATGTCAACAAAGTTATTAGATCCCTGTAAATAGATAATAATAAACCGAGCATGGTGGCTTAGCGGTTAGAGTGTCCGCCTCATGCACGGGAGGTCCCGGGTTCGAACCCAGACCGGGTCATACTAAAGACTTTAAAAATGGTACCTTCTGCCTTCTAGCCAGACACTCGGCATTTATAGAATGGAGAAGGGAAAGTTAATCACACGAATTACCAGAGGACTAGCCCCCTTCTGTAACTTTCGCTACATTTAGTAGACGTGTGGCGTAGGGCTATTGAAACGGAGATAGGCGCCGCCTTATGTGCCAACATTGGTACGGGAAAGACTTTAACTAAATAGATAATAAGTACAAATATGCAAATATACAAAAAATGAAGTAATGTCTGATTTTGGAAGGCATTATATAGATACGGTTTGAGTTCAACCTGCGGACATATGACCTACTTACACAGAGTCGCCCACTTAAAGTACACAAAACAATAATTAACCTTATCTTGGCTAACATTCATTAAGTTACTCTTAGCACATAAGTGTAGTCGATATCATTATTTACTTGTGGTTTACGGTATCCATGGTAACCCTTAGTTACCGATTGGTTTATAACGCTTTGAGCAATGACGTTATAGCCAGATGGTTTGAAAATGACAATTTGGGGCAAAATACACCACAAATTTGGAAAAAATCAACTCATTTTCCGGCGGTCAGGAAAACCGAATGATTATATTTACTACATATATCCTATATTTTACTACAATTTTTATAATGATCACATGTACTGGACTTTTTATGTTGATGTGATTGTATTTCTATAATCATATATATATATGTAATGTATATGAAAATGTATGTGACTTTTTTATACTTGACAGTTTTGGAAATAGAATGATTGAAATGAAATGAAAATTAAAACAAATTGCGTGTGTCTATAGGTATAAATCAACAGGTTTTATGGTATGAGTTTTGTGACTAGAGTCGACCATGGCACTCATTATAGATGAGAGTGGCGCAAAACCTGGACGGAACCAGATTTGTCTAACCAAGATTTTTTTTTTTTTTGGTGGTAGTCTTATTTATCCACGTTAGCCTCTTCGGTGCTCCTTTGCTCTATTCTCCCAAATGGACCTGCGTCTAATATTATTATTTATACTCGGCTATTGGATACACTTCCGCACTTTATTGTTGCACTCTTTCCACTCCCTGGGGAGCATTCCAGCAGGTGCTACTTTATAGTGCACTCATGCTTTTTTACACATTCTCATTCATGCCAAGGCCCATATTGCACCTGGGTGGGGAGCAGCAATGTGGATAAAGTGCCTTGCTGAAGGACACTAGTGCTGTTCTGGCGGTATCGATCTGGGTTTGAACCCGGCTCATGTGTGCTTTGCAATCAAGCGCTTATCCGATCGTGCCACAAGACCCTATACGTCTGAGCCAGCAGGTTTCAACCTCCACAGGAAGCAAAGGGTGACTCTGAATAGGGCCCGAACAATCCATGCAAGGTCAGCCCATCATCTTCATCGATGGAAAAAGGAAATATTGCCCTGCATGTGATTGTGGGAACCCATATATACCAGACATTGCAGCATGAGGTAAATGACTGCCCTCTCCGATGTTTCCCCGATGGTTTAGGGAATTCATCAAACAACAGACAAGGCTCTGAACTGGCTCAAAACTTAAAATCTAAATTATAGAATGTGCATGTCATACAAAGAAAAAAAACATTAGATAATGAACGTTTAGAAATATTGAAATGGCGATCTTTATTACATTTCAGACTGCGAAAAATGTCATGCCTATATCTCGTTGGTGCTTGCTATATTGAGTTGCACGAATATTGGAAAGAAAAGCCTTGACACCAACCCAGCACGGATGTACCCAACACAGAAAGAAGAAAGAACAAAAAAACAATATTATATATATTTTCTAAAAATTAATATAAATTAAGAATGAGCAAAGAAAACGGGAATTTCAGGGATTCGAACGGGGTTTGAATAAAACCCGGAGAAACCCCATTTTCATTGATAATTTTTCATTTATAATAATTATATACTTCTGGTCAGTTTCCCTATGTTTGAAATACACTATAGATAATGAAAGAATAGAAATATGGAAATGGCGATCTGTATTACATCATTTTCAGACTGCAAACATACACATACCTCGTTGGTGCTCGTTATATTGAGTTGCACGAAAATTGGCAAGAACAAAGATGAAATCAGCCCAGCACCGATGTACGCGAAACAGAAGAGCCAGAACATGGACCCGTAGAGGTACATCTCCGCCGGAGTTCCGAGTACCGTGATCGCGGAGATGAAGCTGGCGATCAGGGACATGGCGACGGGGAAGACACCCATGTTGCGGTCGGCGAGCAGGAATTCCTTGGTCGACGACTGGCGCGAGCCCGTGCAGCCGTAGAAGAGACCGATGCTGGTCGAGATCGTCAGCATGATGCCGAGGACGACGTAGTCCCAAGCCGTGAAGGTCCCGACATCGTAGTACGGCTCGGACATCGTGCCGGAATTAGTATATTGGATGAGATGATACAGTAAACGAGTCCGCTCCAATGTAAACTCTGGCCCTCGAACTAAATGTCGTTTTCTTCTTCTGTTTGGTCTATTCTGCTTCGTCGTCGTTGTCGTCGTGTACTGTTTCTTCTTCCTTTCCCCTTCTTCTTCTTCTTCGTATTTGCTTATGCTCTTCTGTCAGTTCTTCTTTTACTTCTACTTTAACTAATGTGTTACTATCTTGCTATTAGTTTCCCAAGATTATCGATGCACGTGGTATCATGTTCATCAAAATATGTCCCCTACATCATGTTCATGAGAATTACGGCCGAAGTTGCAAGGGGCCATCCTCGCCTAAAGGGCATCCTGTTCCCCAGAATTTGATGTTCTCTTTAAGCACAAATACTAAGAAAAATATTCCATCCGTACACGTTCACCAATACTAGAAATAAAATATCCATAGAGTAAAATTATTCCCCAACACTGCCCATCGCCTCTCGACCATGCAAAAGATATATCTTGTTCGCAGTTACATCCTTTATAATTGTACGCTGTTGCTAACTCCATTAATGAGTATCAACATTGTACGGAAATCTGACCAATAATTATCTTTTTCCTACAAACAGTATAATCGTTAGTAGATAAGTGCCACTATTATTGAGTTTGAGACTTAAGTCTTTTACGCAAACTTTATTATGATTAGTGGTTGGAAGATCCCACAGGTCATCCAAATTAGAGTTTTAATCTACAGACTTTTTTACTTCAAGACATCTTATAACGAATGGACTAGGTTTTAATCAATTAAAGTTTTATTTATCTAGAGTTATGTCACGGCTCAAATAAAATGAAAAGTTTGGACCACTTGTAAACTACATTTTGTTATAGAAAGCTAGCTTGTGGTTCACTGTGTGACGGCTTGTGTCAATGTTGTTGGACTTACTTTAAATATTACTAAACACTTTAAAATGAAAATGAAGTATACACTGCATTATGTTTGCATTTTCTTCTGTAAAATATCAATATCTTGTTTCATTACGGGTGGCAATTGTATGGTATCTATCTTATCCAGTTCAATTGGCCTATCCTATGCTTAAAACTATACCTGTACATTTTGATACTGTATAAAATATATTATTGTATTATGATTTTAATTCATTTTCATTCTATATTAATAACGGTTATTTGATATACCGCTATCCACGTGTGTATCGAAACATCATGGATACACACTGCATCATTTTAATTCATTTTCATTCTATATTAATAACGGTTATTTGATATACCGCTATCCACGTGTGTATCGAAACATCATGGATACACACTGCATCATTCCTGCGCACAAAGAGCACATTTTCCACTAACTAGGGAGTATTCAAGCCAGTCGCATGTTAGGCGCATAGAGTGATAAGGAATCACATTCCCATCCTTCCGGGGGGGGGGGGGGGGGGGGGGGGGAGTGTTTCACAAACAAACAAATTGTCATTATTTGTCATTAAGAAAAAAAATAAAGGTATTATACGGGACATTTTGGCCAAAATATGGCCTAGGTTTGACAAAACTTTGGCCAAAATGTCTCCATAATGCCACCATAAAATATCAATATCTTGTTCATTACGGGTGGCAATTGTATGGTATCTATCTTATCCAGTTCAATTGGCCTATCCTATATGCTTAAAACTATACCTGTACATTTTGATACTGTATAAAATATATTATTGTATTATGATTTTAATTCATTTTCATTCTATATTAATAACGGTTATTTGATATACCGCTATCCACGTGTGTATCGAAACATCATGGATACACACTGCATCATTCCTGCGCACAAAGCGCACATTTTCCACTAACTAGGGAGTATTCAAGCCAGTCGCATGTTAGGCGCATAGAGTGATAAGGAATCACATTCCCATCCTTCCGGGGGGGGGGGGGAGTGTTTCACAAACAAACAAATTGTCATTATTTGTCATTAAGAAACAAAATAAAGGTATTATACGGGACATTTTGGCCAAAATATGGCCTAGGTTTGACAAAACTTTGGCCAAAATGTCTCCATAATGCCACCATAACAAACTTGTCATAATGACAAAATATTTCTTTGTGAAACACCCCCGGATCCCCATGTATACACCTAGGTAGAGAATATAGAGGGCAGCAATTGTTAAACATGTTAAAGGACAATGAAATCCGGACAATTTGTTGTATGCACTATAAGACACTAAATAGGATGAATAGTCCCTGAAAATTTGAGCACAATCGGTCAAAAAATAAGAAAACTATGGCTCTTTGAAATTATCCATTTATTTCTATGAGTGACTCAAATTTGCAACGCACTCTGGCAATGGGCAAATATTAGTTTCGAATTCGGGATCCCACCCATTGGAGGGCGCGCGCTCTACCAATTTTCATCCGGCGCTAGTGGGTCCATGGCCAGACAAACAGCGCAACCAAAGCCACCGTATCTAACCATAGCCACCAAAATACTAATAAAGGCACCAATATAATATAAAGGCACCAAATCTAACATATAGCCACCGAATTTAGAGTTTTAGGGTTTGGTTACTCGGTATGGATTTCCTGGCCATGGGTACACTAATTATCCACATGCACCTTTTATCCATTATTGGAAGCATTCCCAAGTATAAACTGGCCCTCATCATTGCGAGTAATCGTAGGAAAACAAAACACCATTTTAATCTTCAAGATACACCCGCGATCATGAGATTACGGCTCCACCCCCTTTAAATATCACGAATACAACACGTTTAGACACAATAACAGCGTACATTTTGAGAATGCTCGAACATTTCCGTCATTTAAACATGTACAAACTGGACAACACACCCGTTACAGAAAGAGTTGCAATCGATTGTAAAGTTGCAATTGACTGCAAGTCAGAGATTACGCACGTTTCAACCAATCAGATGTTCGCATTAGGTCACATGATCTGACATGCAATTAATTGCAACTTTACAATCGATTGCAACTCTTTCCCCAATTCGGGGCCCAGATGTGTTGCGAAGTTTGTCGAGCTCATCGCAGAAATAGGTGATACTGAGGGCAGCATAAATCAAAGCTCGCAGAACTGACAGTTCGTGTTCAGTTCACACAAATGGGCGTCGGTCTTCAGGGGGAAGACATAAAACAAAATTAAAACAAATATGAGCTGCTAATATTGGGGACTAAGGATCGTGTAATTTAATGACCACCAAAGGCCGCAAAGGGGTTGCTGCAGCAACCACCCTTTCAACTACCGCTCCATAGACTATGCCCCCTTGCACGGGCGTAGACATGTCATTGATACCCATTCAATTGGGGGGATGATCTATTCATTCATCCCCCCCTGATGAATAGGTATTACGTAAGTCGCTACGCCCGTGCCCCCTTGCCTCAAACGCCAATCACGGTACCTCTTTTCCCACAAGTTTCACCTTTCCTTATCCCGTTTCTCCTCTTGTGAGTATACTGTTGGAGGAGGCTTATGTCATTGAAAAGTCATCATCATGATAAGTTTGAATTGTGCACGTCAAAACGTTTTACGAATTGCGGTTTGATAAAAATCACATTTTAGTGGATTTTCTATATTTCCACAACAAGTAAGTACATGCCGGTGAAGAAACTTTCCTGGTATTTCTTTTGTACTGATTCTACAGCGTTAAATGTCTTCTTTGTACGCCTACGCTAATTATTTTGTTTTGGAAATGAACGAAATAAACTTGAACTTGAATATAACTTCCGTTCAGGAAAGCCCATACTTTGACCCACAATGCAGACTTCCTGCAAGCAATATATATCTTTTGTCTCCAGCGGTGATGAAGTTGAAGTTAATGTCATAACTAGAAATAGAATGGGGGTGGGGCTACACAGTAAAAAAAAAATAAACAACTTTTTAAACAACCAAAAACGCTGTTTAAGCCGGTCCCTCTAACAACGTTGTTTAAAAGTTTGAACAACCAAATCTTGGTTGTTCAACATTTTAAACAACGTTGTTAGAGGGACCGGCTTAAACAGCTTTTTTGGCTGTTTAAGCCGGTCCCTCTAACAACATTGTTTAAAATTTTGAACAACCAAGATCTTGGTTGTTCAAAATTTTAAACAACGTTGTTAGAGGGACCGGCTTAAACAGCGTTTTTGGTTGTTTAAAAAGTTGTTTAATGTTGTTTTACTGTGTATAAAGTGTACATCTCTATGAGAAAACCCTTCCCGTCTTCATTATTACACTCTGCCCCCGCCCCCTGCCCCTCCCGGCCTCCTCCCCCCCCCCCCCCCCCCCCCCATTTTGATTATGAGCAAAACAGTAAAATAGCAGTTTAAAGAGGTACCAAATTAGGATATCATAAGGAGTGCCTCCATATCGTCAAATAGATAACAACTTGTATCAAATAAACAAATACAAAGAGTACACTCTATGTATTTATTTATCTTGTCAAAATGATTTTTCCTCGAATAATGTTTTGTATTGTTTTTGTCAAAATTATTGGGGGCACGGGCCCCATTGCCCCACGGACAAAAAGTGTGCCTCCCCCAATAATGATGTGCCCCCCAAAGAAAAATAAATAAATATATACAAAATTAAGCCCACGCTATACGCCAATTGGCATGACCTTCCCCCGCGATGCTTCCCGTATGTTTTGACCCACAAATCTCGAACTTGCTTTTTGGAATTCCCTTTCTCATTGCTACGTTTCGATCGATTACCTACTTGCTGATTTACAAACTATACACGATAGGACAAGGTCAAAAGAAAGTTTATGAAGAACGGTCTGTTTTAATAATAATATGACGAATTTATATAGCGCTTAATAATGCAAACAAGCCTCTAAGCGCTTTAGAAAAGAAAATTAGAGTATACGGGGGAGTATAGAAATAGAGAGTGGATGAGCTATAACTGATAATGTTGTTTGAAGAGATGATTTTTTTTTTAGATTATCTTTGAATGAGTCAATTGAGGAAGAGTTCTTGACCCAGTAAGGCAGAGCGTTCCATAAAATGATTTTCATCATCAGCGAAGTAGGTTATTGCCGGTGGAGCATCAGGGTCCTTGCATGTTTATGAAGTGGGGCACTTCATGTACTTTCATCTGACAAGCAATACAAATCTTTAACATTACGATATATTCCTTTTCAGTATACCTATCATCGTGATGAAGTATTATGATGAAGCATGATTTTTGTTAATGAAGGGAACACGGGACGTATGTGTGGGGGCACCGCCCCCCCCCCCCCCCCCCCCACCTTAGCTACGCCCTTGTAACATACCGGATAAAGATACGTGATAAAGCTTAGTTCTATAATGTTTTGAATTTCACTGAGATATAATGATACTGTTTATTACCAAAACGGAGTCATGTTTGGCATGTTTGAAGAAATTGAGAAAGGCTTTCAATTATCTTGAAATAAAACTCTGTTTTACTCCGTTCAATAACATGAATGTTCTAATGGTATATTTTCAACACGAACTGTAATTACTACCGTTCTAAAGTTCCAAAGAGTCTGTTATTGGCTATGTGCAAGAAACGTATTTTTGGAGTCCTATATTAACTCCATGAGGTTTGCAACATCTAGAAGGGAACATGTTAACCCTTTGTCTATGGGAACCATGTGGGCCCTGTATTAACGCCATGGGTATGGCAAAAATCTAGTAGGGAACATGTTAACCCATTGCCTATGGAGCCTGGTGGTCCCTGTATTAACGCCATGGGTATGGCAAAATCTAGTAGGGAACAGGTTAACCCATTGCCTACGGGAACCGGGTGGGCCGTGTAAGAACTCTATGGGGATTGCAAATGGATCCCATGTCTACGATGCGCCATGATATTATTTCATATCCTTTACATTTCAGTTTGACCTATACACAAGTGAAATGTTGATTATGTTCTTGTTATTGAAAGTATTGAATTAACGACGAATACAGTAAAATAAACAAAAAGGTACCGGCTTTTTTCGAAGGCCATTCTATGAATTTACATAATCATACACGGCCGTGTCAGTAGATTGTATTTGTTATTGAATTAAAAAATAAAGGAAACTGACTAGAAATATTTGAAATGATTGAAAATGAGCACAAAAAAATTGGCTTCGCCGGGAATCGAACGCGAGACCTCCGGATTGCTAGACCGGTGCTCAACCATTGAGCCACAAACATGACAAAGACCCTTGAATGGGGGACGCTCCCATGAAACCATTTTCATTGCTCGAATAGTCAGAAGCTATATAAACCGGGCACTAACCCAAGGATAATTAAATCAACTTTTCTAAAGAAAGTGCGCGGGATCACGCGACGTGATGCAGCTTTTTATTGATTGAATTCAAACATTGAGGAAACATTAGTCATGATATTTGTTATTCGTGGAATGATTCTGGTATAATGTCAAATATTTGAGTCTGGGAAAAGTTTCTTTGCATTGCGGATTATTTGCATGTACTCTGCGACTTTAGGGCGTCTGATGTTTCGGTAGACAGATACTTTTTACCAATATAATTATGTAAAGTCTAGCCTTGATAGGGTCCGTGTCATTTATATGAAAGCCTTACCGTCAGAGCAACTTCTTGGTATGTTCGTGTGTATGCATAGGCGTAGGGGGCACTTTCTTGGTATGTTCCTGTGTATGCATAGGCGTAGGGGGCACTTTCTTGGTATGTTCGTGTGTATGCATAGGCGTAGGGGGCACTTTCTTGGTATGTTCGTGTGTATGTATAGGCGTAGGGGGCACTTTCTTGGTATGTTCGTGTGTATGCATAGGCGTAGGGGGCATAGGCGTCGGGGCACTTTCTTGGTATGTTCGTGTGTATGCATAGGCGTAGGGGGCACTTTCTTGGTATGTTCGTGTGTATGCATAGGCGTAGGGGGCACTTTCTTTGTATGTTCGTGTGTATGCATAGGCGTAGGGGGCACTTTCTTGATATGTTCGTGTGTATGCATAGGCGTAGGGGGCACTTTCTTGGTATTTCGTGTGTATGCATAGCGTTAGGGGGCACTTTCTTGGTATGTTCGGTGAATGCACAGGGCGTAGAGGGGCACTTTATGATAGTTCGTGTGTATGCATAGGCGTAGGGGGCACTTTCTTGTATGTTCGTGTGTATGCATAGGCGTAGGGGCACTTTCTTGGTATGTTCGTGTGTATGCATAGGCGTCAGGGCACTTTCTGGTATGTTCGTGTGTATGCATAGGCGTAGGGGGCACTTTATTGGTATGTTCGTGTGTATGCATAGGCGTAGGGGGCACTTTATTGGTATGTTCGTGTGTATGCATAGGCGTAGGGGGCTGAGGTCTTTTGCCCGAATTTTTAAATTTTGACCTGACAGCAACTTAAAAGAAAAAAGCGCGACTCTTTGATGCCCGAACATGACATGTTGTCAATTGTTTAGGTCCTAATAGTAATAACACGATTGCGCCCGAATACGAGACGGTTGTGCTCGAAATAACATGACACTGTCCGAATGTGACATGATTTTTCCCAAATATGATATGATTTTGCCCGAATATGACATGATTTTGCCCGAATTGTAACATGATTTTGATCATGATTTGACCGAATTTTAGGTGCATTTTTGCCCAAATATACGGTATGGCCGTTTTCACACTCCCGGTGCATGGGGGGGGGGGGGGGGGTTGCAGTCCACAGCACCCCGCCTCTACGCCTATGTGTATATGACTGGGACATCAGAGCGTGACCTAAAATGGTATTATTCAGTTGATACAAAATATTGGACATTGTACTATGCGTTCCAAAAATCTAGAATAAATATTCAGTGCGGGTATATAAACTATATGTTATTTATTTATCTGAATGAAAAGAGAGTCGGGGGGAGTCAAATGTGATGTTGCTTAAGAAGAGATTGTTTATTCGTTGATCTGGTAAGATTGAAACGAACATGTTGATGCCTATTCCAGTTTGTCTTGGTGAAATCACCAAACCCAATTCGATTTAGCTATGACCCGTCACTGGTTGTGCGGCAATCGATGAAGAAAGTGTGAAAAATAAAGAGTGTCGCAAGCCAGACGTATAGACATTCGAACTCAGAGGCACGTGCCATTCCAATCATTTAACCCCAAAAAATAAAACAACATAAGAGTAAAATCTATGAAAAAATAAAGAAATACATATTATGGGTTTGACAAAGTGCAAAAAGTGATGAGTGATTAATACAAATGTGTATTGGTGTGATCTGATATGTCCTCAAAGTAATGTGTGAAAATTCCAACGTTAATTGGATGTTTTTTTGCAGAGAAATGAACAAAACTGCATCGTGATATTCACTAACTCATTGCACTTACTTTGTACACGGCTTAAATTATCCCATAGGACAGTTAAACATCTGAACACTTAAAGGGGAAGTTTAGCTTTGGTAAGGCTGAACTTTAGTAACCAAAACCTGGACAATAACCTTCAAAACTAATAGTAATAACTCCACTATGCTCGAAAAGTATACAAACTTGCAAAATGACCTAAGTAAAAAGCATGTTATCATTCAAAAAGAGCCATTTTGATCACGAGAGGGCGCTTTTTTAAAGGCGTCAGTTTCAACCATTTTCCATAACAATAATGCATGTGATGTTTTATTACCAGACTGAATTTATAGAGAGAACATCAACAACTACTTAAATAACACTTTCGAAATTTTTGAGAAAGTGGAAGCATTTTTTGAATTTTTTGAAAAAACGTTAATTATTTGGGCCCCAAATAATTATAAGATCAGATACATTTATTGATATTTCAGCCCTTTGTGGGTCGATTTGGACCAAATAAAGTTTATTCTGCCATTAAAATTGCATGTTCTCTCAATTCGACACTCAGTTTTCATTACCTCACAAAAAAATTGTGATGTGCAGCGCCCTCTCTACCAAAACTAAACTTCCCCTTTAAATCGTAAATATATTTTAACGAAATGGAAATTGAAAAACCGAAACCTGTCCGTGCTTTTAATGTTTATATGAATATGACAAGTATGAGAGAACATTCGAATTCGAAGTAAATTTGAGGATTTGACAATGTTAATAAGTCCCTTTACATAATGGCATCCATACAAAATTGTCACTACATACAAATATAAAAAAGTTTATGATCATGTATCCTACCAAGCACAATGACAAATGATATAGTAAATAGAAGATGTGTCATGTGTGTGAATATCGTCAAATGGGTCCAAGGTTCACTCGCTCTTGAGCAAAGAACAATTATAGTTCGCTTCTTCGGTCAATAAATCGTGTCAAATTGAAAAGAAAAAAATAAGAATGTGTTGACTTATCCAATAAAATGAAAAGAACCTACTACCATCTAATTATTTTGAATTTACTCTGCGTGATAGGGGATAGAGGAAGTTCATGTGTTATAACTATATTAGCTTTTCGTTTCATTTTGTAATATTATAGTAGAGTAAGTATAGTAGTAGTAGTAGCAGTAGAGTAATTATAGTAGTAGTAGTAGTAGTAGTAGTAGTAGTAGTAGTAGTAGTAGTAGTAGTAGTAGTAGTAGTAGTAGTAGTAGTAGTAGTAGTAGTAGTAGTAGTAGTAGGTAGTAGTAGTAGTAGTAGTAGTAGTAGTAGGTAGAGTAAGTATAGTAGTAGTAGTAGTAGTAGTAGTAGTAGTAGTAGTAGTAGTAGTAGTAGTAGTAGTAGTAGTAGACTGTAGTAGTAGTAGTAGTAGTAGTAGTAGTAGTAGTAGTAGTAGTAGTAGTAGTAGTGGTAGTAGTAGTAGTCAGTAGTAGTAGTAGTAGTAGTAGTAGTAGTAGGTAGTTAGTAAGTAGTAGTAATAGTAGTAGTAGTAGTAGTAGTAGTAGTAGTAGTAGTAGTAGTAGTAGTATAGTAGTAGTAGTAGTAGTAGTAGTAGTAGTAGTAGTAGTAGTAGTAGTAAAGTATTAGAAGTATTAGTATGATGATGATGCCGATGCTGATGCTGATGATGATGATGTGATGGAAATGTTAACAATTAAAAACAATGTTGACGATGAGGAGGATGATGGTGATTCCAACGCTTTTAAAACTTCGTTTACACTGGTGACGATCGTTATAACTAATATAATCAATATAAAGAATCTAAATAAAGATTGATAAGAAGAGGGAGAAATTACAAAAGAAAAAACAGTTATAACTGATTGAAATCAATTAAGTAATACAACTAGTGAAACTTACTTCGTTTGCGCTGGTGATGTTCAGTTTATTAGAAGATCGGTAAGAAAGCAGCCGAGAGGAGCCCGGCGCCAATATAGGCGAATCCGTACAGCCAGAACATGGACCCATGAACGTAAGTCTCGGCCGGCGTCCCAAGCACCGTGATCGCAGAAATAAAACTGGCGACAGCGACATCGCCACCGAATCGGGCTCATGTTGTCGGTCGGCGAGCAGGAACTCCTTGGTCGTCGCCTGCCGCCCTCCGCTGAGTGCGTAGTAGATCCCGATGACAGCGGACACGGACATCATGCCGGCCAGGGATCACGTAGTCGACGGCGATGAAACGTCCCGACATCGTAAAACTGTTGTTGTGGCGACGCCATCGTCGTCATCGTCGTCGTCGATATCGTGTATAATATTCACATAAAGATCTGATAGACGTCTAACGGAACAGTTTTATATTTTTTTAATAGACGATGTATGCAAAGTAGTAACCTGTTTCAGCTTGTAGATAATCGAAACAAAATGTTCATTTGAATTTCTTTTCACTTCTATTCAGTCTATCGAAGGAAGCGATCTCTCAGAAAGTTGTAGCGATATACTAGTATTTAAACAACACTGTTATAAACATGATAAACGCAGGAACTAAATAATATAAGGCTAATGACGCTTGAAAAAGAGCACCGTTTTCTTATCTGTAGTTTCTCATAATAAAGTTAGCATTAGAATGGCAAACAATTTACATTCAAAGGTGGGATAGTGAATCTCCCTAACTTTGACGATGTGACATCCGGCAAAAAACGGTACAAACTAAGTTTGTAGCGTTATGTTTAATAGTCTTTACTTAAGGTCATATATTTATGATCCATTTAGTATAATTACTTCAGCAACAGTCCCGAACGGTCGTTTGAGATCATGATTGTAAAATCCCAAATCGAGGACCGAGTAAAGTTGCAGATAGTATAGCTTTCGAAATGAAAACTTCTAATAATAATGTTTTGTGTATACAGGGTCCGATCAGACTCTGCTTTGCTTTCCTTATTGACTTTGGCCTGTGCAAATTGGAATTACGGTTCCAATAAAGGTAGGTGTGTTGTAGGTTTGGTTCACGCCCCCTAAATCATAGAAAGTATACCACATCTTTTTTTTTTTTTTGCCAAAAGAATACGATATTTTCATCATTAAGGTCTGTTTTGATGAACAGGGATGGGAGGGGGGGTGGGGGGGGGGGCACGATGGCTAATAAGGTGGTGTCATGGGTTTACGGGATAGCAAAAGATAGATAAGCAAGTTAATCACTGCCCCCCCCCCCCCCCCCCCCCCCACCCCCCCCCCCCCCCCCCCCCCCCCCACCTAGAATTTACGTCACGGCATTACACCCCCTTTCCCCGCTGGTGCAACACCCCTATTCGTAAATGAGACGCGCGGTGCCATACATACTGTATTATTATGTAGTACGCACAAACTAGCATAGTTACTTTATTGAGGAATCTATGGTGGCCCTGAAGGGACATCGTGAATCGTGAATTTGGATTCACGATTCACGATGAGATTTGCAAATTCGTGAATTTGGATTCACGATTCACGATGAGATTTGCAAATTCGCATATTTTATTGTGAATTTTGTTTCACGATTTGCAAAAATCGTATATATTATTGTGAACTTGTGTTGCAATATTCACGATCACATTTGCAAAATCGCACATTTTATTGTGAACTTTCTTCCAATATTTACGAGGAAATTTGCAAAATCGCACACTTTAATCGTATACTTTATCGTGAATTTTTTTCTGATCATCTGGGTGGTATCAAAAGCTAGACATCGAAGATCTTGAAGATGCGAGACTTTCCCACCATGATTTCTGTGAAAGTGGTAAGTTTTTACTTGAAACCATGAACTATTTGTATTTAATCTCAGACAAGATAGGTACTGTGTACCCGGTTTGTAATTAATAGTAGATATTAATCTATTTAACATCTATAAAATGGGACTCTTAGACCCAGGATGCACTATGCACTGTCCCATACCTTAATTTCCATGTTGGAATTTTGGAATTTTGTGATGGGGGTGCAATTGCAAATGGAAATCTTAGCTCTTAATCCTTCAGTTCAGGGTTGCTTTCAGCCAGGCCCAGCTAGGAATGTGTCACTGTGTGTGTGGAGGAGAGGGGGGGGGGGGGGGGGGGAGGTGGCACCCCTGGCCTATGGGGCAATATACCATAAGTGATTCTATGAAACTTTCACTCCTTATTCAGAATACAAAGTTATATTGATATTGCCGTGTATACGATTGACTTCTTAATCTTATATTTCACTTTCAGAAAAGCTAACTGGTTGATGTTGATGGATCAAGTATCAGTATCATTTAAGTATCAATCTCGGGCAATCTACAATGGGAATGACAACTAACTTCCTAAACACTAATACACTATAGCTGAAAAATACATGACCAGAATTAGCAATCTTTTAATGTGACATTTATAATAAAATCTTTTTAAAAATGTCATCTTTTTTACTTTGCTCCTAAGCGTTTTCCCTAGCAGTATTCTATTATCAAGCTCTGCACGTTTCATGAAATGTTTTATACATTATCAAGATGTTCTGTCTTCTTTGATTGAAATTTGTATTGTAATGGTTGCAAAATTGCTTGAGCCTTGGCTTGAGGCGATGATGATTACGTAAGAGACTCCAACATCGACTAGGGCAAGATTGTCGATGCTACATTACGAAACGAAAATGAACAACACATTACTATTAAAAAAATTGCAACCATTACAATACAAATTTCAATCAAAGAAGACAGAACATCTTGATAATGTATAAAACATTTCATGAAACGTGCAGAGCTTGATAATAGAATACTGCTAGGGAACACGCTTAGGAGGAAAGTAAAAAAGATGACATTTTAAAAAAGATTTTATTATAAATGTCACATTAAAAGATTGCTAATTCTGGTCATGTATTTTTCAGCTATAGTGTTTAGGAAGTTAGTTGTCATTCCCATTGTAGATTGCCCGAGATTGATACTTAAATGATACTGATACTTGATCCATCAACATCAACCAGTTAGCTTTTCTGAAAGTGAAATATAAGATTAAGAAGTCACTGCAATATCAATAT
>JBAMJV010014060.1:0-20865 GCA_037951105.1 Echinarachnius parma
GATACAATAATCGGGGCCATACACAACAAAATACAAAATACTGACAAAGTCATCGAGTCGTAAACCAAAAATTAAAATTGTGTATACAAGAGGGCAGCACCTCACTATTTTACACATCATGCACTCTTATATCAACCCACACACCCGCCCACCCTAAACTTTACAGATTATGCGTAAAGAAAGCCTACCGGGGATATAACAAGGGATACAAAATATAAAGGGACATGGCAAGAACGAGAGAAAGAGGGGGTTTTACTCAACCATGGATCCGAGTCTTTGAAATACAAAACGCTTACAAATATATTGAAATCGTGTAAGTGTAGAACTAGAACTTAGGTCATCGTTCAAAGAATTTCATTGATTGGCTCCAATACATCGTACAAATTGAGAGACTACAGTTGACCGAGATAATGGTGTGTGTAATATTATATTTGTGTGTGTTACGTACGAACTTATGCCTTCTTTATAAACATCATTAAATAATATGATATTATACAAGTTGCAGTTACTTAAATTTAGCTTGACAGAACTGACCTATCCCAGGAGATGCTTGTTATTCATTACACATGTTTTGCTACATGTTTTTTGTTTGAAACAAGATATCTACGGGGATAGTTATGATGCCAATCATAACAGACAAAAAGCAAAGGCGACTCATCTACACACAACATCCTTTACCAATTTGATGTTTGTAAAAGTACACCACAGTAATACATGTATAATTATATAATAATATGCCTATCTAGTAACTTTATTGACATGTGCAAAAGGTGATGAAGGGTTGATGCAATGTATATTATTGTTATCTCATATGTCCAAAGGGTATTGTGTGAACATTTCAAGTCAAATGGACATTGCATGGCCAAATAATGAGCGAAAAATGCAAAGTGATATTAACTAACTCACTGCACTCACTTTGTACACGGTTTCAAAACTTCGATCGTACATACCTTTGTAACGAAAGGGAAATATGAAAAACCGAAACCGGTGCCATTATTTTATTGTTAATACGAATACAACAAGGTATTTATTTTGAGGATTTGGACGATGTTACTAAGTCCCTTTAAGATACAGCACACTAACAATTAACATAACTTACCTGACCCGCTATATATGTGCACATTCAGAAAAATCCAACATAAATATCTGTTCTTAGTCTCCGAGATATATATAAACAGTATTTGACTTTTAGGGTCTTCTTCCAGAATGACATGATAGTTCCATTTAAAACCAGCTTTTCCCAAGAAACATTGTATAGTTTAGAATGCTGAGAGTTATGAAGACTTCCCCTCGCGATCGAATTTGCATCTAACGCCTATGAGAAATGGTGTATTAATATATATCTCGCGTTTATTTTTGCAATAATAAATAATAATACAGACGTGAAGTAAACACCCTTTGTGACGGTATTGGTTTTATGTAGACATTCGGAATGTTTTGTCAATTTTCGCGCACTACACCCGCGTTTGCTCACCTTCAGGCTGATTCACTGAACCGTTTTAAGTAAACATCCCTGCCAGAAAGGACACACGCATTCACAGTTTGAACGCACGATGTTATACACAGTGGGGACCGCGATGTTGGATTCGAGCGTTTTTTACAGTGTGAAAGCCAACACACACTGTGAAGACACTATGGAATTGCTCAGATACACAGTGTAAGCGCACCTTTTTACACACTTTGAAAGCAGGCATTTTCACACCGTGGCGACAGTGTCCTCATAGTGTGTCCACAGTGTGGTCACATTGTGTTCACAGTGTGAGTGCTCGAATTCCACATTGCAGTCCCAACTATGTAACATCGTGTGTTCAAGATATTTTCACGCTGTGGATGATTGAGTTCTTTGGCACGACAAATGAGTCGCGTATAGTATAGTAAACAATTAAGTATAATTTCATCAATGGATATAGTAACATTGTCAACATCCTGAAAATGTAGCTAGAATCCCAGCGGCTCTCTTGTCCTCACTGTGATTGTATTACCAGTAGAAACATGGAGCAGGTCTCAGTATTCCGAATTTCTCTTTTATCATAATGATATTTATGATTGAAGTGTTTGGATTTAAAATTCTACATAGGGATAATTTATTTAAAGGGATGCCTGTAAAGTGTCTGACTCCACACAAATTACTTGGAGCTTCCTCGCTTCTCTTCTACAGTGTTGTTTAGCTCATGGTAAGATAATGATAAAATAGGGTTAGATTTGTCAAATGCCCCTTTAGTATGACGATATCTATAATTCCGCTAAAGAGCGTTAATGAACGGTAATAAACCCCATAAACGTCATTCAGTAATTCGTTGTAAAGGCTGACGCATATTTTTGCTCTTTTAACCATAAAAGCAGTGTTTTTTTTTTCAATGAAACTTGCACACATCATTCGGACATAACTTACAATGATTTTGGTACAGGTTTGAAGTCTCAAATGTCATTTTGGGCAATAGCTGACACTTTACAGGTGCACCTTTAATCATTTTATTAGGTATCATGTGCATTTGGAGTGAAAATTAGAGACCCCCATCACCTCATTCGTTATGATGTATTATAATACATGCCTTCAAAGTTTTCATAATATTTCCCATTTTCAAATTCGTTCATTTCGCATTGTTAGCTAATATGATTTAAGGGTTGGCAATATTAGTTTGTTTTACACAACGCAAGAGGGACTAAATGTACAGTGAATTGTTGTGTCTGCTATAGTCAGCTTGGTATTTGTGTGATAACCTATGAATTATTGCAAATAAAATCCAGCTTTCGACGAAATTATTAAAATAGCCACTGATAACGAGCCAAGTACACAAACTTGTAAACAATACGTATTACTTGTCAAATTGTTCATTATCATGTCTTTTAAACATAGTTAATGCGTTATTACAAATATTTTCATCAAGACAGATTACACCACTTTTACCAATGCAAATTGTTAACAAACAAACTAATTCATTAGTTGTCTGCAAATATCGTTTAAAGTTATCCATTAAGTTTAAACTTTTTTCTCTCCAAAAAATGAAATTTTCAAACTTATACAATTAAAGAATTATAATAGCGTTTAAATAGTGAAAAGGAGTACATCGATGTCTACTTTCATTCCGATTGTACGCGCGGAGTATCCGATGAATGATTTTAGGATCCGAATTCAGTTACTCTCGAAAGCGTCCACATAATATGCTTTCAAATTCAGAAATAAATCTCCATAACTATGGAGACATTGGAAATCCCATTTCATTGTCTGTTATTAATACTAAATACCAATGTACAAGAAGTGTGGGAATGTGGGAAAGCTACAAGTGATTTTGTTTTTATTTTGTTGCTACATGTACTTGTAATTGCTATTTGTATGCTAAACGAGTGAGCGTCTCAGGCCAAAGTCCATTAGGCCATTCGTTTGTCGATGCACGTACAATTAGGTACGACATACATTTAAGTCGTGGATAACGATTCTGTTTACTAGCGCGACCGCATGACGCTGACAATACTAAATTGGTAATACATTTCTACCATGGGTCTTTCCCTTGATTTATCCCTCATGACGTAATCTGATTACGTATCACTACGCATTTTGAATCATTCTTGTGTTGTAAATTTGCTTGAATTAAGCCAGCGGAACATGGCATTGCACCAAGTCCAAGGTTGGCGTATACCGCAAAGCATGCCATTTGTGCATCCTCTTTGTCACGAAATGTATATTTAGACATTTACTGGATACACATATTGGTTTCATTTTAGGCAGGTCTACAATATAATCTCGAGCGCAAGAATATCGTGCCCACTAATGTTGACACTGACTTTATTGTTGACTAAGCATGCAGTGTACTTACTAAAATAAAACTTTCGTGAAAAATATGGTATCAGAAATTAAAAAGTTATATTGCGAAATAACATAATATAGCTCTTTTTCTAGATCAACAGCGACAACAGCAACAACAAAAACCAGGTGTCTCTTCTGCATCCCCTTGCCCCCCCCCCCCCCCACTATCAACAAGATCAAAGTGCGTTAATTATTGTTGCAATGACTAGCACATTGTGCGTATAAAAGAGGTAGCTAAGTGTTGGTATAGAGGGCGCTGCAAAAAATAATGTTTGTTGTGAGGTAAGAAAAACTGTGTGTCAAATTTAAAAGAGCATACCATTTTAAGACAGGAACAAATGTATTTAATCAAAACTGGTTAAGAAACGGCTGAAATATCAATAAATAAACTTTAAAACAAAAAATGTATTTGAACAAAATCGGTTCAAATACAAATGAAATGTCAATAATTATATCCGTTCGGAATACATCTGGCCCCAAAATTATTCGATACTTTTAAACAAATAAACAAATGGTAATACTTTTTCAAGCATTTTTAAAAGCGTTTTTTAGATTGTTGTTAATGACCTTTTTATATAATCATTATTTAAATAAAACATCACATGCAAACAAATAATTGTGGAGTCATATCTATTCATTTTCTAAAGTTTGCAATGTTAGGGTGCAGGTTTTTGTTACTAAAATTTAGTTTGACCAAAACTGTATTTTTGGAAGTGCAAGTTTCACGTATGGCGGTGTTGGCAAACGTATGTTTGTTTCTTCATGTTTTCTGTATCCGAATTAATGCAGTGCGGGGATCCAATATCGACGTATCAATTAGAATGCACTCTTCCACCCATTCAAAGATGGGCACGATATACATACTCTGTCAAAGCTTCAGTTGTTGGTGGCATTGTGGTAAGGTTTGGAGTGTTGTTTTATCCTGCTCTCCCAACTTGTGTAATCCACACTTTCAGTTCAGCTTCTGACATCGTCTTAACATTGGGTTGTCCATTTCACAAAGTAATGAGCCCTGTTAAATGTGGAAACACGGCATACCACGGCAGACACTCGATGGCAACGGAACCCATTTTCTGATGCAACAGTTTTAGCAGTTTGTGATCTGAAAAAAAACGTTGCGTAGGTGACGATTTTGATGTTGCAAATGCATCGGGCAGTAAGGCTGCTACAAGGATAATATTCGTGTAGGTACTAATACTGTTGTTCATAAAAGTGATTCGTACTTATTACATGGCACACATTCAGTGGAAAGTTTAAATGAGCCCCTTGATATGTTTGAATTCAAGTCAGCGATTAAATTGTCAAATTAATCAAGACCAGGCTTATATGGTATTCCTAAACGCCATATTTCATGTAGTCCTCAATAAAAAACATTGCAATTGTTTAGTCATGTTTGTGGAACGTCTGACCTTCCTAATCGATGATAACATGCTATTCATGACCCATTATTAAAATAATAGCACGCGAAAGGCAAGAATGGCAGACACAAAGCTGCATATATTATGTGAAAACGGCTGTACAAAATTCTACTTTTTTCGATCACCGATAGTATCGCATGACACTATCGCCATGATATATGCGCCATCTAGCGACATTGATTAGAGAATAGTGGTAAACCGCTATTTTCATGATAATGGAACAGCGAAAGTGGTCCTGACTGTTCACCTCCCATTATAAAAACAAGAGCAGAGTGAGACAGACCCTCAATCGTAAAGACAAATATCCTTGACCTCATATTTGTGTAAGTTAATGGAAATGATGATATTTAAGGGGGTTAGAATGGTATGTGGAAAAACAAAATATTCTATCCGACTGACGAGCGGGGTTTAGGAAGGGCAAGGGAGTCCTTGATTATAAAGTCATGTTAGATACAGATGTTAACAAATGCATTTATCGACTTTTAGAAAGCGTATGACTCCGTTGAGAACGGTAGTATTATAAGGAAGTTTAAGATGTATGGGATTAATGGTAGACTGTTAGTATAGATAACGTCTTTTCTTTATAATACATCATTGAAAGTGAGAGTAAATGGAGAAAATTGTCCAACATTTGTTTGTCGTTAGCTTGCCTCAAGGAAGTAGGATGTGTCCTGTGTTGTTTAATATTATGGTTAGTGATTTATCAAAAGGTCCATCAGCTGCAGCTACTACTTGTATACATGCTGACGATATTGCTTTTTGGATCCCTTGTAAAAAGCTGAAACTATAGAGGGTAAACTACAGTCTTGTATTCTGTACTCTGTAAGAATGGAATAAGGCGTGGAAAATTACATTTTCAGCAGAAAAGTCATGCTATATGGTATTTACAAATAAGAAAGGTAATTGTGGAATAAATATATAGCTTGAAAGTTAATCAGGTACAGGAGTACAAATATATAAGTAAATTATTTAATTGTAAATTATTTAATTGTAAATTATTTTATTGTAAATTATTTAATTGTAAGTTAACTTGGTCAAAACATATTGAGAAAACAAAAGGAAGTTGTCAAAAACGAATTAATATGATGGCATGTGTATTTGGTGCATCATGGGGAGGCGATTTTGATGTTCTTAAAGGGGTAGTACAGTTTTGGTAAGGCTGAACTTTAGTAACCAAACCTGGACAGTAACATTATAAACTAATAGTTATAACTCCACCATGCTAGAAAAGTATACAAAATTAAGTAAAAAGAGGGCGCTCTCTAAAAAGGCATTGGTTTTAACCATTTTTCATACAAAATTATGCATGTGATGTTTTATTGAAATCATGATTAAATAGAGAGATTATCAACAACTATTTAAAAAACGCTTTTTTAATTTTTTGAAAAAGTGTATGCATTTTTTAGATTTTTTGAAAAATTCATCTAATTATTTGGGCCCCAAATAATTATAAGATCATAATATATTTATTGATATTTCAGCCGTTTCTGGACCGATTTTGACCAAATAAAGTTTATTCTGCCATTAAAATTGCATGTTCTCTCAAATTCGACACTCAGTTTTTCATTACCTCACAAACAAATTGTGATGTGCAGCGCCCTCTCTACCAAAACTAAACTACCCCATTAATTTGATGTATAAACGTCTTTACTAGACCAGTCATAGATTTTGATGCAGAGTTGTATGTTTCTGCCTGCCAGACTCTAAAATCTTTGTTTGGTTTATGGAATGCGTCTGATAGAGGGCGACATTTATTTATTGTGAAGAAGAATGTACTTCCTTTCACATCACTACGTTGAGGGATGAGGGGAAAAATGTGTGTAGATTGAAACTTGGTGAAGTAAGACTAACATTAATTACTTAATGCATAACATTGGTAAACACACAACAAGGTTGTGTGCTACATGTTTGGTTTGTGAAACTGTTGAACATTATTTTAGTATAATTGTCGTATGTATGAAGACGAGGGGTGATTATGAAAACAAAATTAAATCAAAGTGTTCGAAGTATACACTTATTATTACCGCCAAGCAATATTAGTATTGTTATAAAGTTTATACCGAGAACAAATACATTTAAAGGGGTATTTAACTCCTAACGTGCCAAGCTAGCATTTTTGCGAGTTACAATACACACAAATGCCATAGAGCATTCAAATCCCTGGCACGTTAAGAGTTAATGTTTGCTATAGAGAGCGCTGCACGAAATACTTTAGTTGTGAGATAATGAAACACTGAGTGTCAAGTTTAAAAGAGCATACAATTTTAATTATAGACTTTGCTTTATTTGATCAAAATCGGTTCAGAAACGGCTGAAATATCAATCAAAATATCCGATCGGGAAAAAAATCTGGGGCCCAGATTTATTCGATGATAAAACAAAATGCTTTCACTTTTTGATAATTTCAAAAGAGGTTTTTAAATAATTGTTGATGATCTCTCTATTTAATCATTATTTCAACAAAACATCACATGCATAATTGTATATGAAAATGGTTGAAACGAATGTTTTTTTAGAGAGCGCTCTTTTGTGTTGTACTGACCCTTTTTGAATGATAACAGGCGTTTTGACTTAGTCGTTTGTAAATTTCTATACATTTCGAGCATGGTGAACTATTAGTTTGTAATGTTATTGTTTAGGGTTTGGTTACTAAAGCTCAGCCTTACCAAAACTGTACCATTTTAAAGTGTTTTATAACGTATATTTATGTATACATACTTATATATGTTAACAAAATAATATAGCCTACATTCAGTTTCGTTTTATTTTGTATAATAGATGTATATTATATTGGGGGTTTTTTCCGGCACACTAACTGGTGATGGGTTAACTTTTTTTAAATGAAAGTGCTTACAGTATCATGTGTGAGGTATTGGTAATTAATATAAAGTTTAATTTTCCGGAGTTATGTTTCTGGTACCATGCACACCCCGCCTCTTCTGTGTATATGAGTGGCCTAGACCTTGTGCCTATAAGTTTGCTAAAAAAATTAAAAATAAATATTTATTTTACATATCATATAAGCATCAATCTGAAATGATTCTTAACAAAAAAATTAAAAAAATCACGATTTACTTTATAGCCGGGGTTTAAACAAAAAAACGATTTAAATTTATTTTAAATATCCTATCAGCATGAATCTGAAATGATTCTTTCAACAAATGTTTTAAAATCACGATTTACTTTATATTGATGGTCTTTAGGGGATTTGTTATATTGTTTACCAATCACACAAAATATCATATAATGGCAATTATCATGGCAAGATTATACCATCAGGAAGCGGATTTGCTTGGCGTACCATATCTTATATGAATGCAACGCCAAACTTGTATTAAAAACAACAGCCACAACAGTTGAGATGTCTTTATCAATGCTTGCCTGTTTTACAAAGGGGAAATTACCTTGATGATACATGTACAAAATTAAATAACACTATTTGTATCTAGGTAATCTTTACTGTATGGAAAACAAGACCCCACGTGGTTCTCCTTATGAGAACGTTTGGCCTGCTATCTGATCACGTGTTTTACAAGTCGCAGGGTTAGCAGAAGAAGGGCGCGAAGTCACTGTTCGTTTGTTTAATTCGGAGATAATCATGTTTACAATTACTTGGTAGCACTGTACAAGACAACATATTTATCTTTCATTACATATATACATATATGCGGCATAATCATTTTCGAAATTCGGCAAAATCATACAAAACTAGTAGGTTCCGACCTACAAGATGGTGTGCATAACTAAGTTTGTCGATAATTTGACGTAATGCCCTTATCACTCTTACTCAACAAAGTGCTAATGAAACTTTTTGAGTGTTAGAGTATTGTACAGAACCATGTAATGAATGATTATTGTACTGTTCTAGTTTAGTCTCTTTTATATACATATAATATGATGCCGTTGATGTTTGTGTTTCGCTAATGTTTTTTTTTAACTAATCACGCTAACGACTTGATTACAAGTGCTCCCATAATATCTTGTACTTGTTACTTTCAAAACTAAATTGTATTGGTGCGGTCACATATTTCATGTTTGTCTAGTTTCACTTGATGTTATGTTTCATGAAGATATGAACAATTGACATAAGTACATCAATCACCAAATTACCAATCTTGTCTATGTCAATATTTATCTTGGAGAGGATATTATGCTACATTTAATATAAAAATGAGACATAAGTGCATCAGTTAATGAGTACCAATCGATCATTCAAGGTTCCCTTAGAGAGGAATATGGATAACAAGTATCATTTCCACTTCACATTTTAAAGGGGTAGTACATTTTTGGTTGAAATGGCGATTTAATTAATTCAATCACAGAGTACGAAACCAGTAGAGAAACAGCAGAAATATTCATAGATATACTGTATATTATGTGAATAATTTGGATCCAAAAACTGTTTGTATATGTTAAGACAATTTTACAAAGCGTACATATCGCTTGTTAATGTTTTGATAGTAAATTTTAAAAATAAAAAAACGTTGGCTTGTGGGCAAGTTTGCGAAATCCTGATTCAACCACAACCACAATACTAGGTGTGTCACAAAATCGGAAACAAGACACGAGTGTTTGCAATTCAATACTATGTATCGTGCAAACCAGGCTTGTTTGTGTGTGTGTGTGTGTGTGTGTGTGTGTGTGTGTGTGTGTGTGTGTGTGTGTGTGTGTGTGTGTGTGTGTGTGTGTGTGTGTGTGTGTGTGCGTATGTAAGTGTGTGCGTGTGTTTGTGAGGAATACACTAGAAGAGAGAAATTCTTCCCCTTCCCCCTTCAGAACTTCAGAAAGGAGAGCCTGCGGTATTTGATTAATAGGATTGTGTTGTTGTTGTCGTTATTGTTGTTGAAGTGATTGTGAAGTGGTGCTTATAGTATTGTGGTTGGTATTTCATTAGTTGATTTTGTCAATAAGTTTGAATTGTCAGGTAAAATTTTAAAAAACAGAGCATGCATGCGTGTCTTGAGAAATGTTGAGGAACATCACGGATTTGTGTTTTAACCCATCAGATACTAGATTTTGCAAATAAGACGGTCACCGAAGCCATCGAGCGTTGAAATTACTTAAATAGGAACTTAAAATTAACCTTGATCTAATTAAGGAGTCACAAATGAACCAACGAGCGAACTCGATTTACTCTACGGCAGGCCATCAGTATTCGGTGATAAAATATTATCTCAATATTCGTTTTTTTTTCACTAGGTAAACAGTGTTCGTTTTTTTCAAACTTTCACAAATCTTTCAATTGTATTTTACAATGATATTGATATTGGATTGAAGTCTAAAATGTCATTTTGTGCAATATCTGACACTTTACAGAGATCACTTTAAATCGTTTGTATGGTTCTCCATAAACACGAACAAAGTATTTCAGACGTAGACAAGACCGATTCCCGAGCGAGCGAAGCGACCGAGAGGGGGAAGGGTGATGGTGGGGGGGGGGGGGGGGGGGGGGGGGGGGGGGGGGGGGGGGTGATGATAGGGAGAGGGGGTGTCCGTCCGTACACGGCAATGTTTTACTTGAAATTTTGCAATTTAGTGCATACTTAGGACGGAAATTGGACAAGACATGAAGTAAAATCTTAGTTTTTTTGTCTAAAGATATACATTTTGTCAATCACTGGTATCGAATTACATATAAGCCATGATTTAAATTTTATTTTTTTTGGGGGGGGGGGCAAGCGCCCCCCCCCCCCCCCCCCTCCACCAAGTACGCCAGTGTGTACTTCTATTTGTTTTTCTCTCGCATGCAATAGTTTACTCATAATCCGTAATGTAAGTTTAAATGCATCCTTGCATCCACAATGAAGAGTATTGGCCACAACACGAACAGCGACTGATATGATACGTCTAGAACAAGTGGGACTACACATCCAGCTTGACACGAGACACGATAAACCCACCACCCCAGGCCTCCCCACCCTTGAGACAGTGGCAAACATTTTCACTACCATGTCTACACTATGATGCATTATAATACTTTTGGGGGAAAGAGTCCATAACAATCCCAATACAATCGATTTTTCAACCCGGGCTTCACACCTCAATGGAATCGCAACCCCCCCCCCCCCCCCTCCCCGTCTCCACCATATTCCGGCTGACCGTGGCTACACAATAGTCATGTGGAAGGACGCTGGGAACGAACTGTTAATGGGAGTTTCGAGCAATGGGCGGAGCCTATTTCTGCTTGCTGGGGCGATCAACAACATTTTGGACCAGCTCCGTCAAGATAATCGCCATTACTGTATCTGAGGCCTCTCTGAAATCGCTATAAGCCGATGGATCCTCTGATCATGCTGATCGGTCAATATAGATGTTTGTTAACTTGATGTGCTGACTATATTTTACTTCATTTGTCGCTTTTGTATGTAATCAGTATATAACATTTATTTGGCTTATCGATTCTCTTTAGTGAAAACTGTGAAGATGGCCGAGACAAACTTCAAATTACTTTTTGTTCTGTGGCTGGCCACATTCTTCAACGAATCGTCATGTCAGTTTCAGGGTGAGTTATACGTTTTATTTCCAAAAATACGATACGAATATGACATGACAATTAGTTTTTACTCGACGCAATTATTATGAACATTTTATTTATCTACGATGTTTTTAGTACGCATTTATAGTTTTAGTTTATTATGTGGTAAAGCGCTATCAGAAATAGCATTGTATTGTTATTTAGGTGAAACAAATATTACATATGACTGACAAACACATTTTAAAAGTGGATTTTCTGAATTACAGTTGTACAATGATCATTGTATCTTTCAGAAAGTGATCTTCTGGTCCAAAAATAACAGAGATAAGTAAAAGTAAATGGTATGTTAATTAGCACGATCCCATGAAATAAGATATGTTCCCTTTCGATGAAATATACTGAATAATATTAGTATATTATTAAATATTAAATATATTTGGATATTTATGCAAACTCATGACAATCTCTTTGCAGAAAACCATTTTCTTAGGGATGGTGATAGCATTACCCTGACGGACACTGACGTGCGGAACGCTTACCGGGCTGGGAATAGCTACCCATGGTGGACCTTCAGCACATCTGTGGGCAGGAGAATACAATTCCACTTTAGAAGATTTTATTGGAATTTGAATATTGGAGATGGTCTGTCTCCTGGAGACAACACACGCTTGGTTAATTTCTGGAGTGACGATCAGCCAAGCGATGTATTCTCAATATCTAATGCTGCGTGGTTAAAGGATCCACCGCAGATTCTCTAAAACATGGTCTTTATAAGTCAAGTAACGTCTTACATTTTTCATTACAATATCGCTATGGACGATTATATTCTTATGGCAATGTCAGTATTAATAATCGCAATTTACGTTCTAATACGGATTTACTCATATATATCAAAGTGATGTAAGTTTATGTGAATAATAGTTTGCGCATGATTCAGACCGACTTTCGGAAGAATGAGGTTGGGGGATTCCCTTAAATGAACCAATAAGTGGTCATTAATAACATGTAAGCCATCATTGACGCCATGGACTTATCATGTGGAATGTAACACTCTTATATGGGGGTGAAATCAGTTCGTGTCTACTATACCACGAAGAAGTGTTACCTAGCTTGTATTATTTTTGTAATGTTAAGTACGTGACGGGTGCTGTTCAATTCGACGGCGACCATTTAATGGTTGACAAACGGTATACGGTACACCGCACATCCGCTAGTATTCGGCACCGTACAGTAAAATGTGACAAGGCAATGCCTTCGAATAATCGTTAGGAATTTAACATTCTTATATTCGGGTAAAACAAATTCGCATCTACTCTACCATAAAGCAGTGTTACATGAATTGTATTGTTTTAGTAATGTTAAGTATTTAACACGTGTAGTTTAGTGCGATGTCGACCAGATAATGGTTGACAAACGGTATACGCTACACCGTATATCCTCTAGTATTCGGCACCGTACAGTACATTTGTGAAAAGGCGATGCCTATGAGTTACCGTTAGAAATGGTATATTCTTACATTTTGGAAAAACAAAATTGTATCTACGCTACCACGAAGCAGCGTTAACTGATTTGTATTATTTTAATAATGTGAAGTTTGTGACGCGTGCATTTCATATCGACGGCGACCAGGTAATGGTTGAACAACGGTATATACCGGACCGTAGATCCGCTATTATTCGACCCGTACAGTAAAAGTGTGACAATGCAATGCCTACGAATTATCGTCTGGAATTCAACATTCTTATATTTGAATAAAACACATTTGCATCTACTCTACCATGAAGCAGTGTTACCCTCTTGTATCATTTTAGTATTGTGAAGTGTGACATGTGTAATACAGTTCGACAGCGACCAGATAATGGTTCACAAACGGTATACGGTTCACCGTAGATCAACTAGTATTCGGGCACGCACCCTAAACATTTCGACCAATATTACCCAGGAATCTAAGTCGTACAAAATGCAGACGTTTTATATAAAGGTGAATCGTGATATCGTATCGTAAATATATTTGTTGGTTATGCATCCACTGCTCTGAAATGGTCAATAGCTACCCATTTGCCGAATACTGGTGGGACCGAATATTGGTATTTCTACGATATTATTTCACAGTCGATATCACCTCAACTCCTGTGCCAGGTATGTCATTTTATAAATATATGTTTGGTATAACATAGTTTTGCTTCCCAACCGGCTGAATCTTCAAACATTCAAATTCATATTCTATTTGCTCCAATGTTACCTCTCATTCCATTTGTTCCGTGTTTTTATATTTTGTATGATATATTTGTTTTCAAGGCAATTGTTATATCTAAAACCCCGCTTACGACCATGGTTCTGTGTTTACAGCATTATTATATATTGTTTTGTTTGCATCAATATTCGAATATATTTCTATTGTGTTCGTGATCAGTTAGCTCTGCATGTTTTGTGAATATGTATCTTTAATATACGTATACATATTGCACTATGAGCTGATATTGAAAATACCTACAATAAATAAATACATGACTAAAAAAAAATTAGCTAAAACTAATTATTTTAGCTGCATATAATCATAGTGCCTTACTTATAATGTAAGAAGTAATTTTGTATCTTGTAATACATATTTATGTCAGCATGTTATTATTTGTAAGATACGTTGTCAACGTTAACGTTTGCATTATCGCAAACAAACAAAAAGTAATTATTTAGTGTACGAACACGAATAGACTCTGCGTGATTATGTTAAAGGGGTAGTTTTCTTTTAGCTTTAAGGGCACTTCGAATAATACTTTTTGTCAGATAATGAAAAGGTGTAGAATGTGAAAGAGCACACAATTTTGAAGACAGTCAACTTCGTTTAATAAAAAGCTGTTCAGAAACAGCTGAAATATCCATGAATATATTATAGTGCAATACATTTTGGGACCACGTCGTATTAAATAGTTTAAGACAATATTTTAACATCCTACACAATGTATTTGAAAACATATCAAAATATATATCTGTTTGATTATCTCTCTATTGAATAATTATTTTCGATAAAAATTGTTGAAATTTGAGATGTCTGGACAGCACCCTCTTGCGTTGTATTGCGTTGACGAGATCATTTCGTTATAACTTTAAGTTTTGTTTAATAAGAAACAAGTATAAGTTAGATTACTTATGTTTGACTTAAACGTTACTATAATGGAACATATTGTGAATACTATAAGTATGACGTTTTTTTTTGTCCACACATTATGTCGATACTAATATACTTTATCGACATGTACTATTAATTTGTTTGTTAACCTTCAATAGCCGGGGAGGGGGGGGGGGGGGGGGCTAAATTAGCCCCCCACGACATTTGTCGTGATAATGACCTTTTTCTTTGCATCTCGCGCACATTTTAAGACCCTATCAGGGATACAGTTGCAGAGATATAGCACATATGCGTGACCAACGTCACAAAAGAATGGCGGTTTCCAATGATTTTTTGTGTACAAGAAAGGGTCTTACAAGAAGTGTTCAGAAGAATTTGTTTCTGTGTTTCCTCAGATAACATCCCTTTTGGCCATTATCAACTATTATAGATAACAAAACAATGAAAATCAAAATATTTAAAATTAAAGAAGAACATAACAAATTAAAAATACATAATCATTCAAAATTTCAAGCAAAATTAACATATTGGCATTATTGATTACAATTATTGATAAAGAAATTAAATGTCATTGATTTGACTAAGCTATCTTTTGGATTATATGACAAAATACAATCATACCAAATTTGATTGCATTTTATCCTTAAATGGGGGGAAAACTGGACAAAAATGATAATTTCTTGAAGAAATTGCATATTTGCATCATTAATTAGACACAAATTAGGAATAACAATAGATATACAAATTTGACTATGCATTCTTGTAAAATATATGATGGGACACAGACAAGTCAAGTTGGGTAAAATTAAAATGAAAATCTGAGTGTCGAATTTAAGAGAACATGCAATTTTAATGGCAGAATAATCTTCATTAGATTTTGGTCAAAATCGGTCCAGAAACGGCCGAAATATCAATAAGTATATCTGATCTTATAATTATTTTGGGCCCAAAAAATTAGCTGAATTTTTCAAAAAATAAAAAAAAATGCATACACTTTTTCAAAATTTTCAAAAGCGTTTTTTAAATAGTTGTTGATGATCTCTCTATTTAATCATGATTTCAATAAAACATCACATGCATAATTTTGTATGAAAAATGGTTACAACCAATGCCTTTTTAGAGAGCGCCCTCTTGTGTTTTAATGGCTCTTTTTGAATGATAATGGGCTTTTTACTTAGTCGTTTGTAATTTTGTATACCTTTCTAGCATGGTGGAGATATAACTATTAGTTTATAATGTTACTGTCCAGGTTTGGTTACTAAAGTTCAACCAAAACTGTACTACCCCTTTAAGGTATATTCTACATTTAACCTGTTACCTTCGAGATTAAGAAACCTCTATAGACTATGTACACAACCTACCTGGTTCCCGTAATCATGGGGTTAAGATGAATGCCTATTGACCTACTTCGCTGGGTAGTATTTGAAAACAACCCCGTTTTCTTTCATTATAGATGCTACACTGTTGGAGGAGGACATTGACTTTTCCATTCAAACGCCGAACTACCCAAACAACTATCCAAACAATGCCTTCCAGTTATGGGAAATGCGAGTTCACGAAGGACTCTCTGTACTGGTCAATGTAGAGCGCTTCCACACAAGACCTACGTATCACCTTCTCTTCTTTGGGGATGGTGTAGACAAGTTTTCCATCGGCGGTGACTCTTTTAACATGTGGAAAAAGTTCAGCGGTGTTCACGATCCAGACAGCTTGGAAGCTGAACTTACTCCGATGGCGTCGTCATTCAAGATCATATTCACCAGTACTGGATCCAGTACATATACAGGGTTTTCCATACGGATGCGTGCTTTCAGGCCTCAAAATAGGTCTACTTCTTTGAACACAGTTCGTGAGTATGTTTTTTCATCATTTTGGATGGTAGGAAGGGATGGCATATGAGAGTTTGTACCAAACAAATAGTTATCACAATAATCAGTATTATCATAACCTAGACCAAACGATGAAGCCTTTTTGGGTTGAAGCTGATGTTAATAGTTGTTTCATCTTTCTAATATCTTTGGCATCTGCCAAATAGTATGCAAGGAATATTACACAGGTATTGTAGGCGTGTATCAAGTAGGAACACGGGGTGGACCCAATACCTGCCCTACTTCGTGAGCATTCTGTTGAGCAAATTGTCACCATGGTGACTTTACACGATACATTTTCACCAAATCGTTTTGTTTTGCAGATTATTTCACTGTTTTTTTTTTACCGAAAGTGATGAATGCATGACTACAACGATAACTAATGGCACATCGATCTCAGAAAGGACTTCGCTGATCATCAACACGACGCTCGATCACAAAATCGGCATCTCCTTTGAATACTTTTGTTTCAACTACCACAGCGAAGTCGTGAAGATCAGCGATAGTTCTTGCATGGACGATGATACCAGACAAGCCAGATTAGGCGGGAGCACTCTTCCCATTGAAGTTATATATTTGAGCAACGTCGCCTGGAGCAGGATTAATTTTCCAAATAATAACAGACTTCTGCATGTTCGGATTATAGTGACTTCAATGCTTTAAAGGCTACGCCAATGTCAGCTCGGTATGTAAATACCTAACGTTGTTTTCAATCGTATGTGAAAGGATAATTATCCGCATCCCGGTATACAGCTTTATTGATCTAATTATATAATAATAATATATATAAGTCTTGCATACCACGTTTTAAAGGGATAGTACAGTTTTGGTCAAATAACATTTTAGTAAATTAAACTGTTGAGTTATCATACAATAGAAACTAACAGTTATAATTCATTGGTGTTTAAATGGTAGCAAAACATATAAACCCTCACATGGGTGTTTACATTAACAAAAAAAAGCAGCCGTTAACACAAGAGGGCGCCCTAAAGCGACATGACATATCAAGTTTTAAGCTGTTGTTTAATCCAAAAGGTGAATGTAATGTTTGTTTATAATGAATATAATATTGAGAGATCATAGTTTACAATCATGGGCGAGGCTGCAATTTTTGTCAGGGGGGGGGGGGGGGGTGGGGGGCTGGCGTCTTTTGCCTGAATATTGGTTGGGAGCATGATGCGAGGAAGCGGAGCGACCAAGCCCGAGGAGTCCGGAAATGTGTGGTATCCCCCCTCACACGGTAGGGAACTTTTGCAGTTTTAATTGGAAATAATGCAATCTGGTGAATACTTTGGAAGGAAATTGGATATAAATAAATTTAAGACAGCAAGACTTAAATCATCCCCATCATAATAAGACCGATATACAAACAAAAAAAGAAGCTACGCACATACTGAAATACACACACAATCAAAATTGTGGGAAGCTGATTGCCCGAACGAGAGATGGAAAGTGCCCGAAAGTAAGATGGCGAGTGCAAAACAGTGAGATGTTGAATGGACGAATGAGATTGGCGAGTGTCCGAATGTGAGATGTTGATTGCCCAAATGTTAGATGGTGTTCAATGCTTATCGGGCAATATAATATAATTGCAATTAGCAAGAAGCAAGAAGCAAGACCTGCATTTTATAGCTCTGTGATTATTGCATCAATTTTGCATATCCCGTTATTTGCCCGTCACTTTAAATGTGACTCTTGAGAAAGGACAATGTGGAGTCAACATAGTGGATTTATTGGTTGCCGTTGAGTTCTTATAAAAGGGGATTTTTTTACTTTCAACTATAACTTTACGTACAACTTCTGGATCAGTTTGACATTTCAGTCCCATGCCTTCTGTTTTATGTATATTTTTCTACAATTCCTTTAAATAAGTCACACTCAAAATGCCTCTGACAAGGAACGGAAAGAACAAGGTGCCGGGACACTTTCTGCCAAGCTCGAAACCACAAGGCCACATTCCAACGGCCAAACGACCTTTTACAGCCACGTGGGAGTCGACCAGGCAGTGAAGGAGAAGTGAGGAATGGCAGCTGTGGAGGAAACCAGCTCTAATCTGGAGGGCCCAAGTGAGGCGAGTGCTGGGATCCAGCTCAATTTTGATGGCTGTTGGAAGAGCTTAGGGGGGTTGAGAGTGGGCCTGGGGACGACATCGCCCAGCTTGTTGTGACTGCGGTCTCCACCGCCGTTAAAGCTGCACTCCCCACCATCATCCAGGCGGTGCGAGAAGCCTGCCTTTCCAGATTTAAGGAGGCAGTCAACCCACACCTGCTGCGTCTGCAGTTTAAGCAGGACGAGATTATGCAAGAGCAGAGGAGGGACAACCTGCGGCTGACTGGCCTGGAGGAGAACGAGGAGGAGTCGGAGGATGCTCTTGCAGAGAGCGTGTGTAAAGTCGCCAGGGAGGTCGGTGTCGACATCCAGCCGACCGACATTTCTTCGTGCCATCGGCTCGGAAAGAGGAGAGAAGGAAGGAGGAGCAGGCAGGCCATCGTCCGATTTGTTTCGCGGAGAAAGCGAGACCGTCTCTACGATGGACGGTTCCGGTTGAAGGGGAAGGATGGTATGAGAGGGGTCTTTATCAATGAAGACCTCACATCACTACGATTCTCTCTCTTGATGAGAGCGAAGGAGTCCCCTGCTGTAAAAAGTGCAACAACCAAATACGGAAGCATCATCTGCAAACTGCAAGATGATGCTACAAGGTCATCCGGAGCCCGGATGATCTCTTCGTACTCGGAATGGACAATGTCCAATACGGCGACTTTAAGCTCCATTTCCTTGCCTAGTATGTTTCACTCAATTTTGAGGCTATGTTAGATTTCCCAAATATTTCATTATGTTAGAAAATAATCAAGATGAGAACAATCTTGATCTCAAAACATATAGTTTAAATACTAGTAATTTGATAATAATATGCAGTTTAAATTTGTTAACTCTTTTTGTGTAACTCATGTTAATATTAGGTCTTTAACTAGGAATATCGGAGAACTAAGTTTCCTTTATGAATATAGCCTTGCCTCTAAAGTTGATGTGATTACCCTGTCAGACGTATGGAACGTTCACAATGTTGATACATTAGCTTTAAGTGATTATGTCCTTGTGGTTAACTGCCATGCGGCTGAAAGAGTTGGTGGGGTTGTAGCATACCTTAGAAACACATTGAAATATGCAAGATTAGATTACTCTGTTTTACATGCTGAAAGCCTCTGTTTGGAGATAATTGAACGTGATAGTAAAATTGTTATTGATATTGTTTATCGTAAACCAAATACTGACATTGGTCAATTTCAAAATAGTTTATTAGGTGTCTTAGAATAATTAAATGTTGGATGGTCGAATATAATTTTACTAGGCGATTTTAATATAGATTTATCACAAAGAAATGTTAATACACGAATAGATGATTATTTAAGTACAATTGAAAGTACAGGAACACAGCAGATTATTACAATGCCGACAAGAGTGACAGATCACACTTCATCTCTTATTGATCACGTTTATACTGGCCAAACAAAAAAATTGTTTGATTGGCGTAACGGGCAACCAAAAATTAGGGTAGGTCGGTCGGGATTTTTTATTTTTTGATGTAACTTTTTTTTTATATGCAGATATGCATGCTGGCCCTGGGCGGCGGCATAAACATTGTACATGCATGCGCTGCATAGGTATCGCGTATACGTACATTGCATGTACTGTATACAGTATATTCGCGCCTTCATCGCCTCGCGGGGAAAAAGCGATATCGCAACACTTCCGGGTTTTTAGTGCAGCAAATATATCGATCGCAAATGCAGCGCGATACTCAGGAGATAGCAATTTGTTCGCTTCGATATACACAACGATACATAACGATATTGATCGCAATCGGCAAAAACCTCTAGGGTCGGCGGTATTTTTAGGGTCGGGCGGGTTACGCCAATCCAACAATTTATTTGTTATGGCCCATATAAGTAATTCTGTTATTCACTCAGGTGTTATAGAAACTGATGTATCTGACCATTTTCCTATATTTGTTTTATTTGATCATCCTCCTATTGTGAATAAGGTTGTAACTTTGAGAAAAAATGCTCGCTCATATAAACATTTTAATATCGAAGTGTTTCATGAGGATTTAGCAAGCACAAATTGGGATTGTGTACTATGTAGATATAACGATGTTAATATGGCTTACT
>JBAMJV010014061.1:0-25570 GCA_037951105.1 Echinarachnius parma
CTCCGTTTTATATTATCTCACAAAACAATTATTTCGCAGGGGCGGATCTAGCTTTTGCTAAGGGGGGGGGGGGGGGGGTTGACCCAATGACGATCTAGCTTTTTGTTAAGGGGGGAATTCGACCCAATGACGATGCGGAGCATCGTCCATGAGCCGCGAAGCGGCGAATTTTGTTTGCTATTTTGAACCCCCGTAAGTGATTTTGTTTCCACTTTTTTTCCACTTTTTTCACTGATACATTTTCACTTCGCCGCCCAAGGGGGGGGGGGGGGTTTAAACCCCCTAAACCCCCCTGGATCCGCCACTGTTTCGTACGGCGCCCTCTCTATATACCAAAACTGAACTACCCCTTTAACAATAAAATCACGGGACAAGTTTCTTTTTTTCAAATTTCCATTTCGTTCAAAAGATATTTACGATTGAAGTGTTCAGATGTTAAACGATCCACTGGATCGTCGAAACCGTGTACAAAGTCAGTGCACCGAGTTAGTGAACATCACTTTGCATTTTTGCTCATTACTCTGCCATATAACGTCCATTTAACTTGGAATTTTCACACAACACCCAGTGGACATATCAGATAACAACACTATACATTAAATCAACCATTCATCACTTTTTGCACATGTATGCCAACAGAGTTACTAGATCCCTTTAACTGCATTGGGACAATGACCAAAAATGGGCTGTTGTTGTTACTGTTGTTGCTGTTGTTGCTCTGTTTGTATTGATGTTGTGGTGGTTGTGGTTGTTGTTGCTGTTGCTGCTGTTGTTGTCGCTGTAGTGGTTGCTTTGGTTGTTGTTGATGTTGTTGATATTGATGTTGTTGTTTTGGTTGTTAGTTGTCGTTCTTAGGGGACGTGGTGTATGGAGTGCATGGGGTGGGGTTGGTATGGAGGTGAGGGGGGGGGGGGGGGGGGGGGGGGGGTTGCGTGAACCGATGTGTCGACAAAGACAAGCGACATAATAGGATTGTACGATATAATAGCTATGCCACCAGTGACCTATATAAAGTACGAAATCACTTAAAGATATATTCCAAGCCTTTCCAACGACGTACAAATTGATATTTGTTGTTCAGTGTTTATCCACGTGATGGGACTAATTTGGGTCACAGCGATTATTTTCGTGTGTGTGTGTGTGTGTGGGGGGGGGGGGGGGGGGCACACCTAATGCATTTCTTTATTGTACACATATTTCCCGTCATATCAGTGGCGTAACAACGGTGTGCACGGGGGTAAGGGGGGGGGGGCGTGCCCCCTCCCAATAATTTGCCCCAAACAATAATAAACATAAGGCTTGTTTGGGGCAAATTATTTTGAGGAGAGCACGCTATCCCCGAGCACACCAGTGCTACGTACGCCACTGACACCGACACTGGAGTCTGCCCCATGCTGCGTTAATGGACCACTCCTCTACGACACTATTTACATAATATCATATCAAGCTAAAAGAAAATGGCATCTCCTTTTCATTTTTTTCTTCTTCTCAGAAGCTCAATAATAAATATAGGGTTTTCTGTCCATTTTCATTTCCACTTTTTCATTCAATTTATACATTTGTACTTCAATTTCGTATTTTGTTGACCGAGTTCACAAAAAAGACCTCTCAATTTAGTAATATCGCACATTATCGTCAATTACAATTGAAACTCGTCGGCCACAGTTGCTGAACACATCCGTAAACCGACGAATTCGAATTGCATTGGACGATAATGTGTGATAAATGATTAAATTGAGTGGCCTTTTTGTGAAATTGATCGACCAAATACAAACTTGAAGTTGGCGTTAGGACATTCCAGACTCCTCGGGATGAAATTAAAGTGAACATAAAAACAAATGTAATTACAAAAGTTTTAAAATGGACGGGAAAACCTGAATTATGTGGTAAACTAATGGGGGTGAGGGGGGGGGGGGGGGGGTGAATAGGTGTTTCGATGAAGGGAAACAACAGAATAGGTTTTTACTATAGCTACGCCACCAGTGATCTAAATAAAGTACGGAGCCCTTCAGCCGTTTGAACGACTTATAAATTGATATTGGTTGTTCAGAGTTTACACGACCTTAGTTCACGTACACGTGGTCGAACTAAATGGGGTCACATCAATTATTTTCAGGGGGGGTGGGGGGGGGGGGGGGGTAAGTACACCTGATGCATTTCCTGATTTTTACATAGATTTCCCCTTATGATTGTTATAGTTTTAGACAAAGTATTTAGAGGGGGGGGGGGGGGGGGGGCACGTCCCCCGTGCCTAGGTAGCTTCTCCACTAACACTGGTGAGTGGTGTGGAGTTTGCCCCATACTGAGTTGATGGACCACTCCTCCGCTACACTATATTTACATACTATCATGTAAAGCTAATAGAAGAACGCCTTTTTTCTTTGTTTCTTTTCAAACCCACAAAAAATAACATTATACATAGATATTGGTTGTTCAGTGTTTACACGACTTGAATTCTACGTGATCGAACTATAATTGGGGCAACACTCACCTGTGGAGTTTGTCCCATATAAACACGACACTACTAGGCATCACTCATGTGGTTCATTATTGACATGATCATGAAAAGCTAATAGAAAACGCCTTTTTTTTTTTTTTTTTCTCAACGGAACAATACGTTTCCGAATACATATATGTATCCTGCCTCCATAGAGAAACTATTAAAGGGATTGTTCCGTTTTAGTTTAGAGGGCGCTTCTAGAAAATGACAAACCAAGTCTAATATCATGTTTAGCTAAAAGAATAACGCCTTTTCATTTTTTCTCAAAACCACAAAAGTAAATACTAGTAATCACGAGACAAAACGTTTCCGAATACGTGTATCCGCCCGGCCTCTGGTTCATCTCCATAGAGTATTAAAGGTACTTAGTAACATTGTCCAAATCCTCAAAACTTACTTGGAACTCTAGTGGTTCTCTCATACATTATCATATTCATATTAAAAGGGTAGTACAGTTTTGGTAAGGCTGAGCTTTAGTAACCAAAACCTGCACAATGACACTACAAACTAATGGTTATAACAATTACTCCACCATGCTCAAAAGTTATAGAAAATTGCAAACGACAAAGTAAAAAGCCTATTATCATTAAGAAATAGCCATTAAAACACAAGAGGGCGCTCTCTAAAAAGCATTGGTTTCAACCATTTTTCAGACAAAATTATGCATGTGATGTTTTGTTGAAATAATGATTAAATAGAGAGATAATCAACAACTATTTAAAAACCTCTTTTGAACATTTCTGAAAATGTTTAAGCATTTTTAAACATTAAAAAAATATAAAAATCATCGAATAAATCTGGGCCCTTGATCAAGTACACCTGATGCATTTCCTGATTTTTTACATAGATTTCCCCTTATGATTGTTATAGTTTTTAGACAAAGTATTTAGAGGGGGGGGGGGGGGGGGGGCACGTCCCCCGTGCCTAGGTAGCTTCTCCACTAACACTGGTGAGTGGTGTGGAGTTTGCCCCATACTGAGTTGATGGACCACTCCTCCGCTACACTATATTTACATACTATCATGTAAAGCTAATAGAAGAACGCCTTTTTTCTTTGTTTCTTTTCAAACCCACAAAAAATAACATTATACATAGATATTGGTTGTTCAGTGTTTACACGACTTGAATTCTACGTGATCGAACTATAATTGGGGCAACACTCACCTGTGGAGTTTGTCCCATATAAACACGACACTACTAGGCATCACTCATGTGGTTCATTATTGACATGATCATGAAAAGCTAATAGAAAACGCCTTTTTTTTTTTTTTTTTCTCAACGGAACAATACGTTTCCGAATACATATATGTATCCTGCCTCCATAGAGAAACTATTAAAGGGATTGTTCCGTTTTAGTTTAGAGGGCGCTTCTAGAAAATGACAAACCAAGTCTAATATCATGTTTAGCTAAAAGAATAACGCCTTTTCATTTTTTCTCAAAACCACAAAAGTAAATACTAGTAATCACGAGACAAAACGTTTCCGAATACGTGTATCCGCCCGGCTCTGGTTCATCTCCATAGAGTATTAAAGGTACTTAGTAACATTGTCCAAATCCTCAAAACTTACTTGGAACTCTAGTGGTTCTCTCATACATTATCATATTCATATTAAAAGGGTAGTACAGTTTTGGTAAGGCTGAGCTTTAGTAACCAAAACCTGCACAATGACACTACAAACTAATGGTTATAACAATTACTCCACCATGCTCAAAAGTTATAGAAAATTGCAAACGACAAAGTAAAAAGCCTATTATCATTAAGAAATAGCCATTAAAACACAAGAGGGCGCTCTCTAAAAAGCATTGGTTTCAACCATTTTTCAGACAAAATTATGCATGTGATGTTTTGTTGAAATAATGATTAAATAGAGAGATAATCAACAACTATTTAAAAACCTCTTTTGAAACATTTCTGAAAATGTTTAAGCATTTTTAAACATTAAAAAAATATAAAAATCATCGAATAAATCTGGGCCCTTGATTTATTCCGATCAGATATATTTATTGATATTTCAGCCGTTGCAGAACCGATTTTGATCAAATCAAATGTATTCTGACATCAAAATTGTATGCTCTTTCAAATGTTACACTCCGTTTTATATTATCTCACAAAACAATTATTTCGCAGGGGCGGATCTAGCTTTTTGCTAAGGGGGGGGGGGGGTTGACCCAATGACGATCTAGCTTTTTGTTAAGGGGGGAATTCGACCCAATGACGATGCGGAGCATCGTCCATGAGCCGCGAAGCGGCGAATTTTGTTTGCTATTTTGAACCCCCGTAAGTGATTTTGTTTCCACTTTTTTTCCACTTTTTTCACTGATACATTTTCACTTCGCCGCCCAAGGGGGGGGGGGGGGGTTTAAACCCCCTAAACCCCCCTGGATCCGCCACTGTTTCGTACGGCGCCCTCTCTATATACCAAAACTGAACTAACCCCTTTAACAATAAAATCACGGGACAAGTTTCTTTTTTCAAATTTCCATTTCGTTCAAAAGATATTTACGATTGAAGTGTTCAGATGTTAAACGATCCACTGGATCGTCGAAACCGTGTACAAAGTCAGTGCACCGAGTTAGTGAACATCACTTTGCATTTTTGCTCATTACTCTGCCATATAACGTCCATTTAACTTGGAATTTTCACACAACACCCAGTGGACATATCAGATAACAACACTATACATTAAATCAACCATTCATCACTTTTTGCACATGTATGCCAACAGAGTTACTAGATCCCTTTAACTGCATTGGGACAATGACCAAAAATGGGCTGTTGTTGTTACTGTTGTTGCTGTTGTTGCTCTGTTTGTATTGATGTTGTGGTGGTTGTGGTTGTTGTTGCTGTTGCTGCTGTTGTTGTCGCTGTAGTGGTTGCTTTGGTTGTTGTTGATGTTGTTGATATTGATGTTGTTGTTTTGGTTGTTAGTTGTCGTTCTTAGGGGACGTGGTGTATGGAGTGCATGGGGTGGGGTTGGGAATGGAGGTGAGGGGGGGGGGGGGGGGGGGGTTGCGTGAACCGATGTGTCGACAAAGACAAGCGACATAATAGGATTGTACGATATAATAGCTATGCCACCAGTGACCTATATAAAGTACGAAATCACTTAAAGATATATTCCAAGCCTTTCCAACGACGTACAAATTGATATTTGTTGTTCAGTGTTTATCCACGTGATGGGACTAATTTGGGTCACAGCGATTATTTTCGTGTGTGTGTGTGTGTGTGTGGGGGGGGGGGGGGGGGGGGCACACCTAATGCATTTCTTTATTGTACACATATTTCCCGTCATATCAGTGGCGTAACAACGGTGTGCACGGGGGTAAGGGGGGGGGGGGGCGTGCCCCCTCCCAATAATTTGCCCCCAAACAATAATAAACATAAGGCTTGTTTGGGGCAAATTATTTTGAGGAGAGCACGCTATCCCCGAGCACACCAGTGCTACGTACGCCACTGACACCGACACTGGAGTCTGCCCCAATGGACCACTCCTCTACGACACTATTTACATAATATCATATAAAGCTAAAAGAAAATGGCATCTCTTTTTCATTTTGTTTTCTTCTCAGAAGCTCAATAATAAGTATAGGGTTTTCTGTCCATTTTCACACTTTTTCATTCAATTCTATACATTTTGTGCTTCAATTTCGTACTTTGTTGACCGAGTTAAAAAAAAAGACCTCTCAATTTAGTAATATCGCACATTATCGTCAATTACAATTCAAACTCGTCGGCCACAGTTGCTGAACATAGTGACCGACGAATTCGAATTGTAATGGACGATAATGTGTGATAAATGATTAAATTGGGTGGACTTTTTGTGAAATTGATCGACCAAAGACAAAACTGAAGTTGGCGTTAGGACATTCCAGACTCCTCAGGATGAAATTAAAGTGAACATGACAAAAATATAATTACAAAAGTTTTAAAATGGACGGGAAAACCTGAATTATGTGGTAAACTAAATTAAATTTGATTTGATTGTTACCAACTACATTGCCACCAACTTCGGGCCATTGAAATCAATATTTTGCTTGGGTGTCATTGTCCTTTAACGTAAATGTATCCCTCAATACCAATAATTATATTTATATAGGAAGGAGTTAGACCTAGAATATCACGATAACGGTCTAAAATTAACCGCATTGTTCCGAGTTTAATTTTATATACCAATAATAATGTTTATAATTATATATAGACCTAATTACTAGCCCAGAACGTAGCGAGGAAGTTATCTCGGACTGTAACAATATAACGATCCTAAAATTAACTGCTTTAGTTTCTAGTTTCACTTTGGTGATCCATTGTATCCTATTTATCAACACACAATTATACTATGTTTACCCTATATAGGAGATGCCGACGAATTTAAACTAAATTTAATTTGATTTGATTGTTACCAACTGCATTGCCACCAACGATGACGCAAAACTTGGTTGTTGTTGTTGTTGTTTTTACTGTTGTTGATGTTGTTTTAGACGATGTGGTGGGGATGTGGATGGGGTGAGGGGGGGGGGGGGTGGGGGCGAATATGTGTTTCGATGAAGGGAAACAACAGAATAGGTTTTTACTATATAGCTACGCCACCAGTGACCTAAATAAAGTACGGAGCCCTTTAACCGTTTAAACGACTTACAAATTAAAGGGGTATTCCGGGCCTGAAAAAACCATTCGTTATTTGAATAAGCAGAATAAGAGGCATAATTGGTGAAAATTTGATCAAAATCGGATAAGAAACACGGGAGTTATACCTATTTGAACATCATGTAGTAATGACCGATCGTTTCAAAATTGCCGCCATATGCAACATCATTGACGAGCAACTCGCCATGGCTTTAGTACATGAAAATACACTTATTTCTCATTTTCGTTGCTAAAAATTAAATTTTCTCTGCTTGTTTTCACGAATTCATAGAAGAATATCGATGGGCCAACCTCTTTGGAATTTGTAAGCTCATAAATTTGCTTTGTAATGAAGAAAATTTAAATTTTTTAAAATTTCCATGTAGAAGTCAAAATGGCTGCAGCTCGCAAGTGACGTCACGATCGATAGCAATTGCGAACGATACTAAAAATCGGAGCAAAGTTCATCCTGTCATAACTTTTTTATTGCTCTACCGTTTTGGCTCAGATTTTCGATCAAGATTCTTCATATTCACTTCATTTTATAGCAAACATCACATTTCTGGGGTGGAATTCCCCTTTAATTGATATTGGTTGTTCAGAGTTTACACGACCTTAGTTCACGTAGCCTACACGAGGTCGAACTAAATTGGGTCACAGCAATTATTTTCAGGGGGTGGGGGGGGGGGGGGGGGTACGTACATCTGATGCTTTTCATGATTTTTACATAGATTTCCCCTTATGTTTGTTATTGTTTTAGGCAAAGTATTTGAAGGGGGGGGGGGGGGTGGGGGCACATCCCCCGTGCCTAGGTAGCTTCTCCACTAACACTGGTGAGTGGTGTGGAGTTTGCCCCATACTGCGTTGACGGACCACTCCTCCGCTACACCATGAACCGTTCATGGCTACACTATGTACATAATGTAAAGCTAATAGAAGAACGCCTTTTTTTCCTTGTTTCTTTTCAACCCGCACAAAATAACATTATACATAGATATTGGTTGTTCAGTGTTTACACGACTTTGAATTCTACGTGATCGAATTATAATTGGGGCAACACTCACCTGTGGAGTTTGTCCCATATAAACATGACACTACCACGCATCGCTCATGTGTTGCATTATTTACATGATCATGAAGAGCGAATAGAAAACGACTTTTTTCTTCCTTTTTTCTCAACGGAACAATACGTTTCCGAATACATATGTATCCTGCCTACATAGAGAAACTATTAAAGGGATTGTTCCGTTTTAGTTTAGAGGGCGCTTCTAGAAAATGACAAACCAAGTCTAATATCATGTATAGCTAAAAGAAGTACGCCTTTTCATGTTTTCTCAAAATCACAAAAGTAAATACTAGTAATAACGGGACAAAACGTTTCTGAATACGTGTATCCGCCCGGCCTCTGGCTCATCTCCATAGAGTATTAAAGGGACTTAGTAACATTGTCCGAATCCTCAAAACTTACTTGGAACTCTAATGGTTCTCTAGTACAGTTTTGGTAAGGCTGAGTTTTAGTAACCAAAACCTGCACAATAACACTACAAACTAATGGTTATAACTCCACCATGCTCAAAAGTTATAGAAAATTGCAAACGACAAAGTAAAAAGCTTGTTATCATTCAAAAAGAGCCATTAAAACACAAGAGGGCGCTCTCTAAAAAGCATTGGTTTCAACCATTTTTCAGACAAAATTATGCATGTGATGTTTTGTTGAAATAATGATTAAATAGAGAGATAATAAACACTATTTAAAAACCTCTTTTGAACATTTCTGAAAAAGTGTACAGGTAAGCATTTTTAAACATAAAAAAAAAAGAATCATCGAATAAATCTGGGCCCTTGATTTATTCCGATCAGATATATTTATTGATATTTCAGCCGTTGCAGAACCGATTTTGATCAAATAAAATTTATTCTGACATCAAAATTGCATGCTCTTTCAAAATCTCGCAAAACAATTATTTCGTACGGCGCCCTCTATACAAAAACTGAACTACCCCTTTAACAATAAAATCAGGGGACAAGTTTCGGTTTTTTCAAATTTCCATTTCGTTCAAAAGATATTCACGATTGAAATTGTCTACAGGATAGGGTAAAAATAAGTACAATGAGTTAGTGAATATCACTTTGCATTTTTGCTCATATCTCAGTCAAAAACATCAAATTAACGTGATATGTTCACACATTACTTTCTGGACATATCAGATCACTCCAATACACATTGTGTTAATCACATATCACTTTTTGCACTTGCCAACAAAGTTACTAGATCCCTTTAAACTATTATGCGGTCAACTAAATTTAGTTTGATTTGATTGTTATTTACTGCACTGGCAAGGACGATGTCCAATCAAGGGCTGCTGTTGTTGTTGTTGTTGCGAGACTAAAGCTGCTATGTTGTTGTTGTTGTACTATTAATATCATGTATAGCTAAAAGAAGAAAGCCATTTATAATTTTTCTCCAAACCGCAAAGTAAATACTTGTATGAACAGGACAATACGTTTCCTAATACAATGTATCCGCCTCTGGGTCCCCTAGAGTAACTATTATGTGGGCAACTTAATTTAGTTTGATTTGATTGTTATTAAAGGGATCTAATTTAGTAACTTTGTTGACAAGTGCAAAAAGTGATGCGTGGTTTATAAAATGTGTATTGGTGTGATCTGATATGTCCAGAAAGTAATGTGCAAACATTTCAAGTTAATGTTTCTTTGTACACGGCTTAAAAGATCACGTAGATAATTTAACATCCGAACACTTCAATTGTAAATATATTTTGAATGACATGGAAATTTGAAAAACCGAAACCTGTCCCATGTGTTTATTGTTAATACAAATAGAACAAGGTATGAGGGAACCGCTAGAATTCCCATTGGATTTTTAGAATGTTGACAATGTTACCAAGTCCCCTTAACTGCATTGGCACGATGACCAAAAATGGGCTGTTGTTGTTACTGTTGTTGCTGTTGTTGCTATGTTTGTGTTGATGTTGTGGTGGTTGTGGTTGTTGTTGCTGTTGCTTTTGTTGTTGCTGTTGTTGTTGCTTTTGTTGTTGTTGATATTGTTGTGTGTTGATATTGCTGTTTTTGTTGTTGTGGTTGTTAGTTGTCTCTCTTAGGGGAAATGGTAGACTGCACGCTAAGAAAAAATGGGTCAAATCTGCACCTTTTTTTTGCCACACTGGCAGCACCTTTATAGGTGCACATTTGCACCTTTATATTAACAAAAAAAGTTGCACCTTCGGGTTAAATGTGCATGGTTGCATCTTTTGGATGCAACGTAGCACCCTAACAATGCCACTCTGACCACTTTGTGTTTAACGTTGCACCTTTAATATAAAGTACAGCTTTACACCCTACCTACAGGTGCAAAGTTCCACTTTAAAATGAGCTGCCATCGTTGCAAATGAATTTCACCTTTGAAGGTTAAACGTTGCGCCTTTTTGTTTAAGGTGCAGAAAAAGGTGCAAACAAATTAAGTGCAACCATTTATTACTTGATTTATTTTTTCACTTCAAATTTTGCTTATCGAGTAATGTTTGTCTCAGCGATCACAACAAATACAAAATAAGTTTGTTAAATACACGCAAAGCAAACAAGGATTAACTTTGCACCTATATCGGTGCAAACCGTTGCCACACTGGGAGCACCTTCCGGCATAGTGCTATAGCTGCACCAAATAATTTGAAGGTTAAAAGTTGCATCGTTAAGGTGCAATTTAGAAAGCTAAATGTGCAGAGTTGAACCTTTATGACGCAAAAAAAGGTGCAAACTGGCAATGTGCATCTTTACACCTTCACCTAAATATATAATGATGCACCTTTAAAGGAGCAACTATGAGTCAAGCGGTTTGCACCTTTGCAAAATTGACCCATTTTTTCTTAGTGTGTGGGGTGGGGTTGGGGATGGAGTGAGGGGGGGGGGGGGAACCGATGTGTCGAAAAGACAAGCGACATAATAGGATTGTATACGCCACCAGTGACCTTTATCAAGAACGAAATCACTTATAGATATATTGCAAGCCTTTCCAACAACATACACATTGATATTTGTTGTTCATTGTTTATCCACGTGATCGGACTAATTTGGGTCACAACAATTATTTTCGTGGGGGGGGGGGGGGGGGAGGGCACACCTGATGCAGTGGCGTAGCAATGGTGTGCACTGGAGGGATCGGGGGCGTGCCCCCCTCCCAATAATTTGCCCCAAACAATAATAAACATAAGGCTTGTTGGGGGCAAATTATTTGCAGGAGAGAGTGCGCTATCCCCGAGCACACCAGTGGTACGCCACTGACACCGACACTGGAGTCTGCCCCATGCTGCGTTAATGGACCAATCCTCTACGACACTATTTACATAATATCATATAAAGCTTAAAGAAAATGGCATCTCTTTTTCATTTTGTTTTCTTTTCAGAAGCTCAATAATAAGTATAGGGTTTTCTGTCCATTTTCACACCTTTTTATTCAATTTTGTACATTTGTGCTTCAATTTCGTATTTTGTTGACCGAGTTCACAAAAAAGACCTCTCAATTTAGTAATATCGCACATTATCTTCAATTACTCCTCTACGACACTATTTACATAATATCATATAAAGCTTAAAGAAAATGCCATCTCTTTTTCATTTTGTTTTCTTCTCAGAAGCTCAATAATAAGTATAGGGTTTTCTGTCCATTTTCACACCTTTTTATTCAATTTTATACATTTGTGCTTCAATTTCGTATTTTGTTGACCGAGTTCACAAAAAAGACCTCTCAATTTAGTAATATCGCACATTATCTTCAATTACAATTCAAACTCGTCGGCCACAGTTGCTGAACATAGTGACCGACGAATTCGAATTGTAATGGACGATAATGTGTGATAAATGATTAAATTGGGTGGAATTTTTGTGAAATTGATCGACCAAAGACAAAACTGAAGTTGGCATTAGGACATTCCAGACTTCTCGGGATGAAATTAAAGTGAACATAACAAAAATATAATTACAAAAGTTTTCAAATGGACGGGAAAACCAAAATTATGTTGTAAACTAAATTAAATTTGATTTGATTGTTACCAACTACATTGCCCCCAACTTCTGGCCATTGAAATCAATAATGTTTTGCTTGGGTGTCATTGTCCTTTAAGTTAAATGTATCCCTCAATACCAATAATTATATTTATATAGGAAGGAGTTAGACCTAGAATATCACGATAACGGTCTAAAATTAACCGCATTGTTCCGAGTTTAATTTTATATACCAATAATAATGTTTATAATTACCTAATTACTAGCCCATAACGTAGCGAGGAAGTCATCTCGGACTGCAACAATATAACGATCCTAAAATTAACTGCTTTAGTTTCTAGTTTCACTTTGGTGATCCATTGTATCCTATTTATCAACACACAATTATATTATTTTTACCCTATATAGGAGATGCCGACGAATTTAAACTAAATTTAATTTGGTTTGATTGTTACCAACTGCATTGCCACCAACGATGACGCAAAACTTGGTTGTTGTTGTTATTTTTGTTGTTACTGCTGTTGTTGTTGTTGTTGTTGTTTTAGAGGATGTGGTGGGGATGTGGATGGGGGTGAGGGGGGGGGGGGGTGGGTGAATAGGTGTTTCGAAGAAGGGAAACAACAGAATTGTTTTTTTTTACTGTAGCTACGTACGCCACCAGTGACCTAAATAAAGTACGGAGCCCTTTAACCGTTTGAACGACTTACAAATTAATTGATATTGGTTGTTCAGAGTTTACACGACCTTAGCTCACGTACACGAGGTCGAACTAAATTGGGTCACAGCAATTATTTTCATATAAAGCTTAAAGAAAATGCCATCTCTTTTTCATTTTGTTTTCTTCTCAGAAGCTCAATAATAAGTATAGGGTTTTCTGTCCATTTTCACACCTTTTTATTCAATTTTATACATTTGTGCTTCAATTTCGTATTTTGTTGACCGAGTTCACAAAAAAGACCTCTCAATTTAGTAATATCGCACATTATCTTCAATTACAATTCAAACTCGTCGGCCACAGTTGCTGAACATAGTGACCGACGAATTCGAATTGTAATGGACGATAATGTGTGATAAATGATTAAATTGGGTGGAATTTTTGTGAAATTGATCGACCAAAGACAAAACTGAAGTTGGCATTAGGACATTCCAGACTCCTCGGGATGAAATTAAAGTGAACATAACAAAAATATAATTACAAAAGTTTTCAAATGGACGGGAAAACCAAAATTATGTTGTAAACTAAATTAAATTTGATTTGATTGTTACCAACTACATTGCCCCCAACTTCTGGCCATTGAAATCAATAATGTTTTGCTTGGGTGTCATTGTCCTTTAAGTTAAATGTATCCCTCAATACCAATAATTATATTTATATAGGAAGGAGTTAGACCTAGAATATCACGATAACGGTCTAAAATTAACCGCATTGTTCCGAGTTTAATTTTATATACCAATAATAATGTTTATAATTACCTAATTACTAGCCCATAACGTAGCGAGGAAGTCATCTCGGACTGCAACAATATAACGATCCTAAAATTAACTGCTTTAGTTTCTAGTTTCACTTTGGTGATCCATTGTATCCTATTTATCAACACACAATTATATTATTTTTACCCTATATAGGAGATGCCGACGAATTTAAACTAAATTTAATTTGGTTTGATTGTTACCAACTGCATTGCCACCAACGATGACGCAAAACTTGGTTGTTGTTGTTATTTTTGTTGTTACTGCTGTTGTTGTTGTTGTTGTTGTTTTAGAGGATGTGGTGGGGATGTGGATGGGGGTGAGGGGGGGGGGGGGTGGGTGAATAGGTGTTTCGAAGAAGGGAAACAACAGAATTGTTTTTTTTTACTGTAGCTACGTACGCCACCAGTGACCTAAATAAAGTACGGAGCCCTTTAACCGTTTGAACGACTTACAAATTAATTGATATTGGTTGTTCAGAGTTTACACGACCTTAGCTCACGTACACGAGGTCGAACTAAATTGGGTCACAGCAATTATTTTCAGGGGGTGGGGGTGGGGGGGGGGGGTACGTACACCTGATGCATTTCCTGATTTGTACATAGATTTCCCCTTATGTTTGTTATTGTTTTAGACAAAGTATTTGGAGGGGGGGGGGGGGGGGTGGCTCATCCCCCGTGCCTAGGTAGCTTCTCCACTAACACTGGTGAGTGGTGTGGAGTTTGCCCCATACTGCGTTGACGGACCACTCCTCCGCTACACTATATTTACATAGTATAATGTAAAGCTAATAGAAGAACGCCTTTTTTCTTTGTTTCTTTTCAAACCCGCAACAAATAACATTATAAATAGATTTATTGGTTGTTCAGTGTTTACACGACTTTGAATTCTACGTGATCGAACTATAATTGGGGCAACACTCACGTGTGGAGTTTGTCCCATATAAACATGACACTACTAGGCATCACTCATGTGGTTCATTATTGACATGATCATGAAGATCTAATAGAAAACGCCTTTTTTCTTTCTTTTTTTTCTCAACGGAACAATACGTTTCCGAATACATATATGTATCCTGCCTCCATAGAGAAACTATTAAAGGGACAGGTCCACTTTTACAAAACGTCTGAACAGCTTTCAGTTGACGGATGGGGATCAATGTAACACGCAAAAAAAAAATCAGAGCGAATAGCCCTCTAATTTGGATTCTACGAATGAAAAACGAATGCGTCCCTCCATTTAAACTATATATCGGTCAATAAAGGAGTTCAACTGATTTAGCATAATATTACAACAATATAGTACTAATTCTCGTAAAGGTATTGTGAAGCCGACATTTGTTAACGTATGTCACGGAAAAAGATCTCAAAAAGAAAGAATATATAATTACATGTAGTCAGTTTAAGCGATGTTTGGGTATTTTGCTTGGTAAACGCTCACACATTAGTACTTATGCGCGAGTCACGTTGCTAGCGCGGGTTACGTAGGGGTCATGCATACCGATCTGGCACTCCGTGAAATCTATGTACAAACTTACTCACCGGCCGAAAATACGTATGTACCTAATTAACCGACGTCCCTCAGTTTATTCAGTTTTAGGTCTATAACTCCACGAAAAAGAGATTTCAAGCCCTAATTTTTTCAGGCATGCTATTAAATGACATTTCCTTTCATATAAGACAATAACCTCGCAACTTTTGAATTTTGGCTTGCAAAAGTGGATCTCTCCCTTTAAAGGGATTGTTCCATTATGGTTTAGAGGGCGCTTCTAGAAAATGACAAACTAAGTGTAACATGTGAAAGAGCAGACAATCATAAAGACGGAACCGACGTTGTTTGATTAAAAATCGGTTCAGAAACAGCTTAAATATCCACAAGTATATCCGATTTGAATATATGTTGGGGGCCTACTTTTATTTAATAATTTAAGAAAAATATTTAAAAATCCTACACATTCTTAAAAATAAACCAAATGTTTTTAATATTTTTGATGATCTCTCTATGAATAATTATTTTAATCAAACATCACATTCACATTTTGACAAAAATTTGGTTGCAAGTTGATGTGTCTGGAGGGCGCCCTCTTGTGTTAATGGCTGCTTTAAAAAAATGAAAACAACCCTGTAACTTAACCTTTTACACGTTTTACTCCCATTCAAGCATCGTTGAATTATAACTGTTAGTTTTTAACTTACATATTTAAGTTACTTAATTCTGTTTGACCAAAAACTGTACTATCCCTTTAAGTAGTCTACTAAATTTAATTATTTATTGATTGTTACCAAATAGGTGGCCTCGGCAATGGACCCAAACTGGGTTGCTGTTGCTGTTGTTGTTGTTGTAGGTTTGTAATATAGCTACGCCACCAGTGACACATTTAAAGTACGGAGCCCTTTATACATTCTACGCCGTGTCCACGACTTAAAGGGGTAGTTCAATCACACCTTATGAATTTATATATTTTTAAAGGATTTCCACGCTGTTTTGTATTGTACTAACATGTTAGGGGGAGGGGGGGGGGGGGGTTGGTGGGGGCACGTGCCCCCATGCCCCCGAGCGCAACGCCTCTGATCACGACTTTGAACCACTTCGTATGATTAGATTCATTTTCACTTTGAGTTCTATTTTAAGCAGGGAACTCTGTGGTATGTCTATACCTCACTGATTTTAGTAAGTACACGCCTAATAGTAATATTATTAATGCACGGACGGCGCGCGCGTAATACCAGAATAAAATGTACGTACACTATTAATAGGTCTATGATTATCGCCTCCTTTTTCAAATGATTTTTAACAGCTCTGAATCTAGACATATCGGTATAAATAGCTCCCAGATTTAAATGCATGCCATAACCAACGTGGAACGTTTGAGCTGATTAATGTTGACATATTTTGGCTGACACTTTGTCGAGACAACTTTTCGGTGACAAACTGAAACAAATGGTGATGGCGCGAACAGGATGCGTTTCTGGACTTGTGACGGTATCCAAGATGGTATCTGTCACATATATCATCATACTTATCCTGATAGCTAGCCGAGTGGACGTGGTGATGTCAGCAAAGTTTCTTATAGCATCCACGGGCATCCTTACCGTGCCCAGCCACTACATGGGGCTGACGACTCTCTCACAGGTATGAAAGGCCGCTTCTGTCAAAATTTGCGTGGACGTGAAGAGTGAAGCAGAAAAAGAAAGAAAAAAAGGGATCAAATGTGCTCTGATCGATAATTAATAGGTTTGTCTTAGGGGTAGTACAGTTTTGGTAAGGCTGAGCTTTAGTTACCAAAACCTGCACAATAACATGACAAGATAATAGTTATAACTCAACCATGCTCGAAAGGTATAGAAAATTACAAACGACTAAGTAAAAAGCCTAGTATCATTCAAAAAGAGCCATTAAAACACAATTTTAATACAAAATTATGCATGTGATGTTTTGTGATTAAATAGAGAGATCATCAACAACTATCTAAAAACCTCTTTTGAATTAAAAAAAAAAGTGTAAGCATTAACAAATTTTTTTTGAATCATCGAATAAATCTGGGCCCAGATTTATTCCGATCGGATATATTTATTGATATTTCAGCCGTTTTTGAACCGATTTTGATCAAATTAAGCTTAATACTGCCGTTAAAATTGTATGTTCTTTCAAACTTTACACTCAGTGTTTCATTATCTCACAAAAAAAAATTATTTCGTGCAGCGCCCTCTCTACCAAAACTGAACTACCCATTTAAATGTTATAAGATGGAATACAGCATTCCACACTGCGTCATCCGGTTACGATCCAACGGTATGCGTGAGGTCTTTGGTTGAATGACTATATATTAGATTGTGAAACGTTTTATCTTAATTAAATGAATTAACAATGAATTGACATACGGCCAAACATTCATATTTAATAATTGTGATAATTACATATACAGAAACTACCACATAAGCATCGAGAATGAATGACTAATAAATGTCATGTTATTGCGATTACATTCGTCCTGGCGTCATACGGCATACTTATACAGAGGCCCGTAGCCAGGATTTTTCAAGGAGGGGGGGGGGGGGGGGGTACCAAGACCGGTCGTGGCCGAGGCCGAGACCACTGGTTGAGTCATGGAAGCGGAGGGGCGGTGTCCGTCGCCAAAAATGGTTTAATTAAGCTGGGGTGTCAACAAGTCAGATCTTTGCACGATACCACTGGTTTTGATGGCCGAGACAGATAAAAAGTGGACCTTTCTGAATTGTGGGGGGTTCGTACGCACCCAACGCACCCCCTGGCTCCGGGCCTGATGCATGCACAAACAGGTCAAGATATGACCAAGTCAATATAAAGAAGATTGTGTTCTCTAACGCATGTTATTTGGGTAAACAAAATGCGTGAGGGCAGTGATATGGAGAGCCGTTGTGAAGCAGAAACCGTCACACACCCAGTGGACTGCGTGGGTGGCGTAGACAATTACAAATGAGCTGTATAATTAGATGAACATAATGTTGTTTAATCTGAAATTTGACACAAATTGCGTTCCATACTAATACAGGAGCTGGTTGCCAGAGGACACAATGTCACCCTGCTCGCTATGGAAGGCCTGGGAAACAAAGGTAATTTTCTTCAGTTTCAAAGCAGTTGTTGTCCAAATCATACATTAACATAATATTTATGATATATTCTTTCACATGGTAAGAGATAAAAGCGTATTTTTATTTGTTTGTGTCTGGGGCGTTTCCCAATACGGTTATTTGGCTTCAAGTCTCTATTAATACAACTCGTATTACAATTGGTTTACACATGTTCGTGTTGCGATACGACGCTGTCACCCGTATCTATCTGAAAACCAACTCTCTTTAATTCATCATAATCGCTTCGGGAATTGGTCGGGAACAGAAAGCTGTTCCAATTCCCGAAACGCCTTTTTTCTTTCTTTTTTTTACTAAATTGTTCTATGAGTTGTTATTGACATTATTATTAAAGATATGCTACAAATATGATTACGAATAGTGTAAAGGTATTCTGGCACTCACGATCTAACATGGCCAAACTGTAACCCATGAACAAAAACATGCTTTGATACATAGCCATCGCCTCGATAATTGGACGGAAACACTTAGTTATGCAGATTCCCGGACCCTTGCTTCTTTGTCATGAGCTACAAATAATTAAATAGGTATCAGTTGTATAAAAGGATTTCTTTCGCGATCTCATACGGCCAATGTCTGCTTCCTAATCCCGCATGCCATATCCCATAAACAAACTTGTGTTGATTCTTTGTAATCACTATATACGGGAACGATCGGGAACACTTAAATGCGTAGATTCCCAAAACTGTATTTCGTTGCCCGTTATTCAGTATATTTACGTGAATTATACACTGATCACTACAACTGTTATTCCGTCCAAGATAGTTATAGAAGAAATATGATTACTAATTGACTTTGTATTACAGGATTCCTGCCGCGATCTTACACGGCCAAGGTCACCTACCCAAACCCGAAAACTAAAGAAGAGCTGGCTCACATCGCCAACATGAAAGGGACCCTCATGGGCTCCGTTTCGAACATGACGCTCTGGGAAAAAATCGGTAACACCGAGGTGCGCGGAATGCCGGTACTGGGCTACTTCGGCTGCTACGAACTCTTCAAGCACGACAACGTCCTGGCGAGGCTGAAGGCGGAGAACATCGACGCCATGATCAGTTTTCCCGTCTTTGAATTCTGTGACGCCGTCATCGCTGCGTACCTTGACGTCAAATTTATCGTGCTATCGGGATCCCGACGAACACCCGTCTACCACGAAGGTAAACAAAATCACTGTATTCAATTGTATACTTATAGGGAACAAACACCCAATAGTAATACTGTTATGTATAACAGGTAACGGTTTTAGTAGTCCATTCCACCAACAAGGACAGACAAATAGGTTTCCAGACAATTTCTATCAGAAATTGGTCGCGTTCAGTGTTTTCCTGAAGCATGTAATTCTCCCTTCCGTAGAAGTACCGGCCTTCGAGAATGGTCGGGAACAAAGAGTGTTTCCCTGAAGCATGTAATCCTCCCTCCTGTAGACGTACCGACTTTCTGGAATTGGTAGGGAACAAAGCGTTTTTTCCTGAAGCATGTAATCCTCCCTCCCGTAGACGTACCGACTTTCGGGAATTGGTCGGGAACGAAGCGTGCCATCCTGGAGCATGTCATCCTCTCTGTAAAACGGTATAACGTGGGCGTAACAACCTTCGGGAATTAGTTGGGACACAGGGTGTTATCGTGAAGCGTGTGGTCATCACTCGCGCAGACGCACCGACCTTCGGGAATTGGTCGGGAACAAAGAGTGTTTCCCTGAAGCATGTAATCCTCCCTCCCGTAGAAATACCGACCTCCGGGAATTCGTCGGGAACGAAGCATGCCATCCTGGAGCATGTCGTCCTCTCTGTAAAACGGTATAACATGGGCGTAACAACCTTCGGGAATTGGTTAGGACACAGGGTGTTATCGTGAAGTATGCGGCCTACCTTCCGTAGACGTACCGAACATCGGGAATTGATCGAGAACATCATGCAGTCATTTTATGTCTAGTAGACTTTTTTACCTTCTGGATTTTTTCCGGAAACATATCCTGAGGCATATGGTCCTCCCTCCCTTGGGTGTAACGACCTTAGTGAATCGGTCGGGAACACAGAGTGATATCCTGAGGCTTGTATCCTTCCTATATAACGTGTGTAACGACCTTAGTGAATCGGTCGGGAACACAGAGTGATATCCTGAGGCTTGTATCCTTCCTATATAACGTGGGCGTAACGACCTCCGAGAATCGGTAGGGAACACAGAGTGGTATCATGGTGCATGTAATTCTCTCTATATTAGGTAGGCGTAACGACCGCGGGAATTGGTCTGGTGAACAGAGTGTTATCCTGAGGCATGCAATCCTCCCTATAACGTTGGTTTAGCGAACTTGGGTGTTGGTCAGGAACACAGATTGATTATCATGAAGCATGTGTTCCTCACTACCGACCTTCGGGAATTGTCGGGAACACATATTGGTGCCAGTTTTATAAAGTCTGATAAAACGACATTATAATAGTATCTCACATCGTTTCATTTAGTAAGGAAAAATACATTCATATATTAAAATTGTTCTCTTTTCGCCGTGAAGAAGTAAAACGAACCTACTGTATTTTTTTTGTTGGTACGTACAAATATCTAGGTTTTTCCGGTATGCCCGTACCCTCTTCCTACGTCCCAGCCACCGATTTCCCGCCAGGATGGACGGACCGAATGACCTTCGGAGAACGCGTCGGGAACTTTCTCTTCGGATTTGCAGGCCGCCCCGTCGTGGACTACCTCTTAATGTACCGACCGATCGGGCAGCTGCAGGCGTTGCATGATATCCGCAAAGACCTCACCCCGCATCAGATCGTCAGGCGCGCGGACCTCTGGCTGGCCCACCACACCTGGGCGCTGGAGTACCCGCATCCCACCGTGCCGAGCTGGATTCCCATCGCGGGTTACACCATCAAGGACTCCAGACCGCTCCCGGAGCACCTGGAGACCTTCGTACAGGGATCAGGAGAGCATGGCTTCATCGTATTCACGATGGTATGATTAATTCGATTATAAAACGGTTTTTATCGTAATTATACAGTAAATGCTTTAACTTTGACTCTTCTCAGAAGACAGATTATATTTGCGCCAGTCGGTAACTGTTATTATGATCATTGTTATACTAATCTGCGAGTGAAAGACGTATATTCCCCTTTCTCTATAATCATGATAATGAAGAGCTTGATTCCAAAGGCGCTTAATTTGTCCTAAAATTTGGATTTCTAGATGGCTATAATATGTAGCTGATTAATGTATTGATATTGATTGATATCGTCAACTCAATTTTATGGGAAGTGGATTTAGCGCCTTTTGGAGTTAAGCTCTTCTATTGTTTCTGTTCAAATCGCTTTTCATCGCCAACACCACCACCACCACCATCATCATCATCATCATCATCATCATCATCATCATCATCATCATCATCATCATCATCATCATCATCATCATCATCATCTCTTAATCTTCACATCCATCATAACTACCACCATCGTCTTTCCTGCTACCATCACTTTCACAATAATTTGTAATAGTCGTCAAAATTTATCACGTTCATCATCACATTAACAACAACAGCATCAATTAATAAATCTCTAACATTATCACCATCATCACCACCACCGCAACCACTACCATCCTCCTCCTCTTCCACTTCCTCCTTCTTTTCGTCGTCACCATCATCAATCATCATCATCATCATCATCATCATCATCATCATCATCTGATCATAGCGAATTATATATCCAATTGATTGCGTTCGTCTTGATATATACTTTTTATCAAACTTTAACCATATGTACCTTATTGTCTCTGTCATCAGTATCGTCATCCTCACCACGAAGAAATTAGTGATGTTAATTTGCTCCTTTTACTATCACAGGGTTCTACAGCTACGCTGACTAGTGAGCCGCTGACTGAAATGTTCCTAAAAGTCTTCAGCGAGTTGCCCCAGAGAGTTCTCTGGAGACACACGGGCACGCTGGTCCGTAACCATAGCAGCAACATCATCATCTCCGACTGGTTGCCACAGAACGACCTCCTAGGTAAAAAAAAAAAAAACACACACACAATTATCTACTATTTGTGTACAGTGATGCCGTTCATGCACGGGAGGACGTTGATTCGAGCCCCTGCCACTCCATTTCAAAGACAATTGTTACCATTGGTATATACTGTCTTCTAGCTATAGGTGCGGCATAATCATATTGAATGATAATGATATTGGAAAATGAAAACTTCATTGCTATGCAGAGCCCGTTGGTATACAAGAACAGTCTTCGTCAGTAGTGGGTAATTAACAAAAAAATAATATTATTTATTTAGTATTCTCATTTTCATGAAGTTCTGATTTTTTCCCTCCATTTCTCAGCCCATCCAAAAGTGCGAATGCTGATCTACCACGGTGGCAGCGCAGGTCTCCACGAGGCGATATACCACGCGGTTCCGCTGCTCGTCATACCTCTGATCGGCGACCAGCCCAAGAACGCACACATGGTAGCAGCGAAAGGAATGGCGCTCGTGATGGACCGAAACCGACTCGACGAAGATATACTCCGGACAAATATACACCGACTCATAGATGACCCCAGGTAATCAAATAAAAGTCACTTTCATTGCATTTGCGACAATTGTCCCGTTATTAATTTCAAATGGTGTTGTCACATATCACTGGTTGGCGTTAGCAGATGACCAACGGATAGACAATCAAATTATCCGGATGTGAAAGTTGTCTCCATTGCTGCATGCACAACATTTTCTGCCGGATAAAATAACGGACATAGCCGCAAACAAGGAATGCATTCGCCAAACAAGAAAGGCGGACAAAACGCTTACGAACGGAGACAAATGGATTGAAAATGTTGCTCTCCGTCGGGCGTCCGTGAACGCTATCTGGTGATATGCGACAAGGGCTTAATGATTTATAACTAATGGCCCGGTCAGATATCAACGGATATCGGAAACGTATGCCCAACGAATAGACAATTTGCGAAATTAAATTATCCGGTGATGAAAGTCGTCCCCAATGCTTCATGTGCAAAACATAGAACAACGTACATCACCGGACAAGGAACGGACAAGAAACGTATAGAACGGATGGAAAATTTAGCTCTTCGTTTGACATCCGTTTGCGCAATCCGTTGATATGTGACCGGGCTATAAAACCCATGTCTAGAAACTTTGTCAACTTAAAATCCACACAACTTACTTACAATATAACTCTAGGGTTTAACACACACCCCGTTGTATTCGTTTCACCAATAGAAGCATGGAACAGTTTTGGTTTTCCGAATTTCTCTTTTGTTCTCAAGATATTTATCAAGATATTTATGATTCAAGTGTTCAGATTTGAAAGTCTCCCGAATGCCCGCCATGCACCCCCCCCCCCCCTACGTAGACTAGAATCTAGTCTCTCCCTCGCATGCTGAAGTCGGCCTACCACCCACAATATATAGCGCCACGTACGAGAGAGATATGCACAACGAGCTGGTCTCTACACAACATAAGGCGAAGCGGCGATTCTCGACTGGCAGCGATCAATGATGTTAGGCGGCGCTTTCGAGGGTCTAGATTATTGACTACCCCCTACGGCGCTTCGCCACTCTATTTAAGTTATTATAACTATTATATGAACTATATTATTGATAGTTTATGGAAATCTTATAATGAACAAAAAATATCGGAAGTGTGTAATAATTCTTAAAGTGGACTTCCACACGATTTCAAGCTTCTAATGATTGAAAGACAGATATTCTAGGTCAATAAACACAATTTGGTGTGAAAAAAGTATGATTGTGGGTTCTTATAATTGGCTTTGAAATTCTAATGACACAAATTCGCGAGCGAGCTTGTTCTATCCCACAATGCACCAATTTGTGACGTGCGACCCTCACTATGCGCCTATCTATGTTTTTACACTGCAGCGAATGTGTTCTTTTGATCGGACCAATACAATGCTCGATCATGAATAGTTTAGTCCACGATGCGCCACTCAACCGTGCCTTTGAGCATTACTGCATTGTTGAACCGTTTGAAAATACTTGCCTGCCCGAAATTGTAACACGTTTGGCTTTCATTGGAATTTGAATAGACACAAAGTCCTGTAAACGTGGTTATTGAATTTACTGGCTCTGCATGGCCGGCTATTATGAATGACACATGCAGTGATCACAATGCAGTGGCACCGGATTCAAGCCTACTCAAGAAATTGAGCAAAGTGAGGGTGCTACGTAAGGGTCTCATGATTGTGTGCAGTAAATTTAATTATTTCCTCAGAGTTAATGACATTAGAAAAGTCTCTAAGAAATCAACCAAAGAGAGTCAAATCCTGAAAATATCCAAGCACATCCATAGATTTATTTCCAATATACTGTACTTTTTAAAAACTCGTCCGGAATTCTCCTTTAATGTCCTAAAATTCGGACTTCTTCTTTCTTCATCAAATTTCTGCAGCTTCAAAGCAAATGCAACCAGGACATCTGCCATGCTTCGTGACCGGCTCACCAGCCCGCTGGACACGGCCATCTTCTGGATCGAGCACGTCGTCAGATTCGGCGGCGACCACCTCCGCGTCCGCGCCGTCGATATGGGCCTCATCGAGCTGCACTCGCTGGACGTAGCCGCGTTTCTAGTCACGATCTCGCTTGTCTGGGCATACGTGACTTATCTTGTAACGAGAAAGTGTTGCAGCTGTATATTTTCGCGGTTGCGAGCTACAAAGCAGAAGAACGACTAGTAACCATGGTAACTATAGTCTAAGCCTTCCATAGAAGGAATGATGAGGTACACCGTACAAGTACTAAATAATCAACCTTCGAGGGTGGGGGCGTGTCTTATTCAGAAGAGTTTACAAGTTTGAAAGCATGTATTCTGGTCTTGAATATTCATGAGCTAGCTGTGTGCTTGCTCTACCCCGTATCTCATATGCGCCAGTCACACGACGCACGGTCCGAGCATTGAAAAATTTGCAATTTTGGCCAGTGCGTTGTCGTTCGCTAGGCATTCTATTTGCGTCATGCACAACAGTTGGGCGCACTGATGTTCTTGTTTTCCATTTTAAAATGAATTTTCAATGCGCGGGCCGTGCATCGCGCATGTGTGACCGAGCCATAATGATTACTGTATCTGAAATTATTTGCAGGGAAAGTGAAAGTCATCGCACGTTCGATGAAGAATTTGATTTATATGATAGGTAGTCTATGGATCTCAATACCAAAACAAAAATGTTACGAATGTCACAATGTATAGATATCAAAGTCCTGTGCATACATATCACTGTCTGCGGCCGTATTCAGTGTTTTTTTAAATATTTTTTTAAAATAAAGAATAACAAAATTATAAGACAAACAACATGTCAATAACTATCTAGCTGTGTT
>JBAMJV010014062.1:0-14864 GCA_037951105.1 Echinarachnius parma
TCAAACTGTATTATGGCTCATCATATTCAGGCATTACTCTATATTCCATTCATCTAGTGACTCCTACTTAGTGAAAATTATTGATTATTTCAACAACAAAAATTCAGGATGAATGAAAAAATCTCTCGCAAAATAATAATTTACCCCATACAATATTATATTGCTGTAAAGGTCTAAGTCTGCTCTGCATGAAAACATTATCATTTCTTGTCTAGAGCTACTTTAGAAAAAGTTATCAGGAAAATATTGACCTAAAACTGTAAACAAAATTTCATGTTTTGGTTAATATGAACAATTAACTGTACACCTAGTGTTATTTCTGAGTGCATATTTGGGTTCCTTGTGAAATTTCCTTTCAGAAAATGTATAGTTTTGATGAGGTAAGGGGTCTTCCTCAGAAAATATTTGCTCTCAACTGTAACATTGTCCCGCAGAAGCCCAAAACGGCATGTAACGCAAAAGGAGGCGACCTCACGACGCATGACCATAATTATATATAAATTTATACCGATTAAAAAAAGCAACATTTTGGTTTAACTTTAATGTGTAAGCGCAGTAGAGTATATATTTATAGTAGCTGCGCTATACACAAATGTTCGTATTATTATTATTATTAAGAAAAAATCTTACCACAAAACGTACTCAGAACTTTAGCAGTTCTCTCATACCTTGCATGTTGTATACATTTTACAAACAAAAGCATGCATGGGACAGGTTTTGGTTTTTCGAAATAAATTTTGTTTACTGAAAAAAAACAAAAAACTTTACGATTGAAGTGTTCTGATTTTCTTATCCACTAACAATGTATAAATGTGTACAAAGTCAGAACAATGAGTCTGTGAATATCACTTTACATTTTCGCTCATTACTCGGCCATATAAGCTCCATTTAACGTGACATTTTAACAAAATGACTCAATGGACATATCAGATCACAAAAATTCACATTTTGATCAACCATTCATCACTTTTTGCACATTTATGTCAACATAATTACTAGATCCCTTTTTATTACATGTACAGCGTATACACACCACAATGTTCTAGTTGTACTAGAAAATACACACCACAATGTTCTAGTTCTACTAGAAAATGATGATATGAAAATGATTTTCATCTTGCCGAGTCTGATAAATGAAACTATATCATTGTCATTGGCAGACCTCCGCGGCGCGACATCCACGAACCTCTGTACCAAAACAACGAGGTTCGAACTATAGCGTCATGCTACCGTAGCAACGGCAACTCGGTCAGTAGGGGGGCGATTGATAATTGCCCGTACCCCATAGCGCACCCCCGTGCACAGCTCTCATAAGAGGTTTGGTTATAAAGTGCAAAGCGAGTGTAAATCGTGTGTGTGGAAGTCAGCCAAATACTATTACAATGGGATACTATCACACGCGAATGCGTACACACAATTCATGATGCATTCGCCGTATGACCCCCTAGCTGTATACATTCATTCCTTTTACCTCACAAGCTAAGGCGCGCAAACGCGACCGATCGACAGACAGCGCGGGAACCCAAGAATGCGAATTGGGGAATTGCATGTACACAAAACCACGCACGTTTTTCCTAACCAGTAGTAGCCGGTTGGGATATATTAGTAGTCGATATCGTATACATACAACCTCACATGCATTCATAAGTGTATGCTGTAAACTTTGTATGCCTCTCCGTGTTTATTAATACAACATCCATATGTCCTGTCGATTTCCAGTGGAATAAGAAGCGAATATACCATTTAATTTACCGAATAAGCGTACGGAATCACAAATAACCTGCGATTGGTGTTACATTAATTCATTTCTGATTGCGGAAGCCGGTCAAGTTCTGGCAAACACTTCCACAACTTTGTGATTGTCACCGGGATAGGATCATAACAACAGGAAAGATGCCTGATTTACTCAACACATCGCAAGAACCTTGCCTTCAGAAGGGACACGATGTTTCTTTCAACACTGCCGGTCATCGTGAGAAAATGAAGCAGATGAACGGCGGTGCTGGCGGCCCCGACGAACCAGTCCGACTACGACGCGAACTCAACCTCATGAACAGCGTCACCCTCATCGTCGGCTCCATCGTCGGTTCAGGGATCTTCCTGTCGCCGCGGAGCGTGCTCGAACACTCCGGCTCCGTGGGCATGTCCCTGGTCGTCTGGTGCGTCTCCGGAGTCTTCTCCCTCATTGGCGCACTGTGCTTCGCCGAGCTCGGCACGACGATCGCCAAGTCGGGAGGAGAGTACGCCTACATCATGAAGGCGTTTGGAGATCTACCGGCGTTCATCTTGCTCTGGGTTACCCTCTTGATTATTAACCCAACTGGACAATGCATCACCGCGCTCACCTTCGCTAATTATGTCATGCAACCCTTTTACCTCGACACGGACTGCGGCCCGCCCGATGTATTCGTCAAATTGCTCGCCGTCCTATGCATTAGTGAGTAAAAAAAATCCCCAAAACAACAAAAAAACATAATGAATTGATGATGATGATGATGATGATGATGACAGTGGTGATGCCGTGGTGGTGGTGATGATTGTGATGATTCATTGTGATGGAGATACGATGTATTTATGGTGATGATGATGATGACGATGAGGATTAGCTATTAGGATGGTGGTGATAATGGTGATGGAGATATGATGATTGATGTTATGTTGATGATGATGATGATGATGATCACGATGATGAGGATGTGGTGGTGGTGCATTGATAATGATAATGACAAATAAATGGTGATGATGGTGATTATCAACTAGCCCCATGCCTGCAAGGTTGGCGGTGGTGGTGAGGAGGATGATGATGATGATCATGATCAGATCTGATGACGATTGTTATTGATTTATAATTATACAGTACCTGAATAATGTTTTAGTAGTCAGCCAGTTAATATATCAAAAATAATCAAAATAATCAAAATATAATCCTTGTATCCAATAAAATTATTATTTTTCTTAGATGCTGTACTTGACATTGATTGTTTTATTGCATAAATATGTATTATGTTTTTTTTGTTGAAACAAAACAAAATGAGAAACATTATTTTGAATATGATTATACTTGTAAATGATGAGGATATCTAATAATACAATTTAGTATCAATTTCAGGTTTCTTTTTTAGTCAACAGTTTAAATAATGATATTCTAATGGAGTGATGTTACAACCCTGTTACACAATGACCAATCATGTTATCTTGTTTATGTTTATTTTAAAGGCTTGTGTATTACACATTATTAGCGGATGAGCCGTTTTATTCTAGGAACGAGCATGTGGTAAAACGGCTATCATATTCGGGAAAATAATTACCTAAATAATAACACAGACCACTACATCCTGTTTGGTGGTTCTGAAGTCCATATCTGACATACACTATATTATAGCAAATATTGACACGACAAAGAAGCGAAATTTTGAACCCAAGATCGGAAATTCGAGATTAACTTTATATATACTTGTCCACAAAATAGCTTTACGTAAATGTGAGTATTATAATTCGTTATGTTGCAACGAGAAACAAAATGAGGAGGGGGGCTCCTTCTCAGGGTCTCATACATTAAATATTGGTACCCTCCAATCACGTATCGCCATCCTACTGCCCACTCCCCCTCCCCTCTCCCACTCCCTCCCCCCTCCCCTCGACCCCTCCCCCTCCCCTCCCCCCTCCCCCTCCCCCTCCCCCTCCCCCTCCCCTCCCCCTACCCCTCCCCCTTCCCGAATTTACTATCACGCATAGATTCCATGGATTGAGTTTGGGTCATGATGCGGTGACCTACATCAAATGTCATTGCTACATGATACCACCACGACGAGAGAGAGACTTCTAAACTACTTTGGAAGGGATGGGAACGTACATCATTACTATCATAAGACATAACACTTGGACTCAAAGTAGAGAAGATTTGCCAAATTGAATTATGACGCGATGTGAATCGATCCGGTTTACAACATGCACTAAACAAAATTACACACACAGAAAACAAACTTGAGCACTCATTGGGCCAACAATTTCACTGGTTGCTACCCCCACGAGAAAACGAAACCACACACACATAATCCAATCATCAAATGTCATATTGTATGCGTTTAATTGAAGTGTCACTATATGGTTATAGAATGATAAATGCATTGACACATATAATTTAGCTTATACTCTAGTCTATAAACTATAGGAATATTTGTTTATTTTGTATTTTAATCATCTCTTCCAAGAATGTAACCTTGTATCATGCATAGATAGAGAATGTAACATGAGATAGATAGGCAATACAGTCGAATATTTTAATCTTATAAAATGCGTATGATAATTATAATGTTGTTTCAGTATCTGTTCTGAAACTAGTTGGATGTGGTTTTGGGTAAGAGACATTTTCAGTTGTCATGGTTACGGCATGTACATGTATATAGCAGTTGTCACGAGGATACACGTATGTGCATCTTCTCTTCCATTATTCCATACGACGTATTATTAACTTCACAACCATTGTTTGGCATGATATAAATTCACTATAATTGACTGATTAGGAATAATATTTATCTACTTTCTCGTGAGCTACTTTTCTAAATTCTACCACCATTCACTCTCTTAGTCTCTTTCAGATTTGTATTGTTTTGCATTGAAAAATGTGAATTCTTTTTTTCGTTATCTGGGGCTCTTTCAAACACAAACGAATAATCATTTCTCTGTCCATGAAGACCATCTAATTATTTCAAGTGGTATTTGGCGTCATATACCTGGGTTCAATGATTCAATCAGAATAGTAACTATGTTTTTTACTGTAAAATGTATCTCCTGTCTGACTCGTGATATGTAGTCAAAATAGGAAACCAGACACGTAAATAATTGGGGGAGGGGGTCGGGGGCGTTGGGGGGGGGGGGGGGGGGGTGGGGGCACAGGGGTGGACTCAAAGGGAGAAAGACTTGTATGACTCTCGCTGCTTGCCCCCCTTTATTTTGTTGGGGGGGGGGGGGTGATCTATAGTTCCCCACTTTTCCCCCCTCCCCCCTTGCGTCGTTTGACACTGGCTGCACCACTAATTATATCAAATGTTATCGTATACACATTCTCGACATAATATGTCTGACTTTTGTACTCGTAGTCTGAACAGTTCACGGAAGTGGGGTCTAACATGAGATTTGTGTTGTGCGATGCTTTTTCTTTTTGAATAGGACGAGATCATTGGGTTATTACGTAATCATGGTTATTATGTAATGTATAATTGTGGCGCAGGAAAACAAGTCGTGCGTGAGAATAAAACGCTTTTATGCGAAATTTCAAATCGAATTTATAGAAGCTCAACGGAAAGTTTTTTTAGAGTTGGAGGAATATATCGTTGAACCTGGCACTTTTAGAATGTGTAACACTACATGTCCGAATGTATTTCAGTCATCGATATACCACTTTATCGATGATTCCCATCTATTTAATCATATTCCAGTTGTAATGTGGATTAGTGAATGAAGAAATTAATTATCAAAAACAAATCCAAATATAAAGATATAAACATCAAACAATTCATTTGACAAATACTACAACTAGCACAAGTTTCTATCGAGACAAGCGCTATATAAACCATATCTTACATTTCACATAATATTGTTTAAATCATAATTGTCCCGTAGAAAAGAGGACAATACAATAATTCAACTATTAATGAACATTTCCATCATTAATCGCTCAACGATTATAATTATGCATGTGATATTGTTTACCCACTGATCATACTGATGATATACATTGATTGATATGACCCTAATGCGATGTCCTTCAAACACCTTTTCTCGCACGTCCCACGGTGGTGTACATTTTGTAAACTTTCCCATGCTTATCGACGATGTTTTTTGTTATTGATTGACATAAAACTGTTATAAAGTGGACTAAGTGGATACTAGATAAGCAACTAATGGTCGATGTTTACCGGTTGTCTTTCCTGTCAACCAGTTATACACGAAACGATGTCATGGACAGAAAATACACTGGAATTACACCAAAGGCTGACATGTTCAATGTAAAAACCCATAATATGAGGTAGCAGAGAAGGGGTATGGGATCGGGAATGGGGGCATGGTGTGTGGAGGGGAGGGGAGGGGGGGGGAGGGGGGTTGGATAAAGAGGGCAATACGTCCTGGTATTCATGTCTACCAGTGCATGGGTGGTCTTCACGCAGAGTACTCTGCCTGATTGCGTCTCTTGGATGGTGATGTATAGGATCTCGCAAACGAAACACACAAACAAAGCAAAAAACAAATATACACACACACACACACACACACACACACACACACGCGCGCGCAAACAAAACAGACGAACGAACAAACCGACGGAATGTATCCTCTTAGACTTAGAACACTTGCTCCAACGATGCAACGCCCCCTCCTTAGTGGTAAGAATAAAACAGGTATAAACTTGCTGCCCCCCCCCCCCCCCCCCCCCCCCACCCCTTGGTAGCCCCTGTCAACGAAACTGTGGTACGGTAGAATGTTTTAAATTGTAAATGTCTAATGTCATGATTTTCGGTTGTCTTTCCTGACCACGAGTCGCAAAATATCCAGGCCACGTACCGAAGTCATGCCAGGGGTTTGTGTTTGTGTGTGTATGTATGTCTGGGTTTGTTTGTGCGTTTGTGTGTGTGTGTGGTGTGTGTGTGTGCGTATTTAAATGTGTAAGTGTACTTGTTTGTTTGTGGTTGTTGTTTTTTTTTTTTTGGGGGGGGGGGGGAACATATACTGTATAGTGGTATCAATCAAGATCGAACTCAACTGAGCTTATACCAATCCATATACAAGAGAGAGAGAAAGGGGGGGGGGGGGGGTTATGGCCGTATGGTCAACGCCCATTTCTAGTCAACGTGGCATTTCACCAAGTACATGATTCCTCATTGTAAATAGCATCAAAGTAAAAAAATCAAAAATTCATGCCAACCCAACCTGAACAGCTAATCCTAAATGACTAATCTCTAGTTCTGAGCACTTCATTCTGTAATCTCTAAACCTATTCAATAATCCTATAATCATTTAAATTATGACTTTACTCATCATATATTATGTAGACCAAATGGGATATAGAGTTTTGATCAAGCGGCAAGTTTATCACGGTATAGAGATTTTTAGTGTGGGGGGGGGGGGGGGGGGGGTGTGTGGGTATACGCAATGTTTTCATCAACATTGATTTAGAGATGCGTAACGAAGTGTTTTGTTGACTGCACTCGGTCATAACCCGTTTCTCTTCCATTAAACGTAGGGGATTAATTCGCATTACTGACTTACTGATCCGTACCAACAAGTAAAACATAAAGGATAACTGTTATGCTGTCAATGCACGACCCCGGCCTGATATATTGTATGTAAATTACTTTCATTCTCTATAGTTTTTGAAGGACTCTTGATGGCTCGACCCCTCTTGGATTAATACAAATCTAGTTTAATTATCGTATAAGTTGATTTCTTATCCTCTGGGTCTGTGCCAGGTTTATGATAGCTTCTGACCACCATGCATTGCAACTGGTTTCATGGACGAACTACCAGCTGAAGGGCTTTCTAAATCAGTTGGTAGAGCATCGGTCTGCTAAACCGGACGTCTTTGGGCCCGAATCCCGGGAATACGCTATTTTCGTTGCTGGTCAGTTTTCTTATGTCTGAAATCGTTTAAGCCCGGTCAGCTGAAACAGAAGTTATTTCCCGATCCATTTTGTGGTGCTTTTGGCCCTGTCAGTTTAACTGTATTGGATTGATGCAAAGTCTTACTCATTGGATGATTTTTTAAATATTTTTTTTAGAATTAATCGATTTGGCTCAAGAGCTATCGGCATTGAGATATACAGACACAATGCATAACTAGGATTTAATGGTACCACTGCACCACGTGACCACTGCCTCTGTATTGTATGCAATACTAGTTTTTGAAGAACCCTAAAATTCAATCCTTCATCCAGGGGAATCTTTTCTTGTCTTTGTCAGTTGAATTATAAATTGTATGCCATCCCCACCAATTTGTTCTGCTCTGACGGTATTATCGACTTGATTCTTGTATACCACTCATTAATTGGCTGATTTTGAGATTCAATTTGGCTCTTGAAATATGGGCGATATGTCGAAACAGTGTTGTAGTGTGGTAGTAGTAGTAATAGACGGTAGTGTTAGTTTTAGTGGTAGTGGTAGTGGTGGTGGTAGTAGTGGTGGTGGTGGTGGTGGTGGTGGTGGTGGTGGTAGTAGTAGTGGTGGTGGTCACAGGTAGTAGTGGTGGACTGGTGGTGGTGTTACCGTGTTTGTGGTGGTTGTGATGATGTATACATAATAATTGGTGGTGCTGATGCCTGGTGGTAGCAGCAGAATCAGTAGGCCTAGCAGTAGTGGTATAGTCGTGATTCAGCAAATGCCATTTACATACCATTGATGCATAACTGATACATGTTCAGCCATTCCGAAAATAACGAAATTTTGGCTTATGAAATGTACACCTTTTGTTTGACAGCTAAAAACTGATTCCCAAATATGGCGCGAAACTTCGGCCATGAAAGACTGAAAGAGGGAGGATATTATAGGATTATGAGACATGGATGAATAAGTTAGTGGGAATCGTTCCAATTTGAAAAGAGAGAAAAAACGATAAAACAAAAGCTTAACGGTAGGCTGATTTTCGCGCCCCGAATGCTTGTAACAAATATCCATTTTAATTCCCGCTGGATTGATTTTCTTGGCTTGCTTCCATGTACTTGGCCTCCAAATATTAAATATCTTTATCATTATATAAATACATACAGCAAATGATCTTTATCTTTGACGAATGCTTTATTACTTGTATTTGTAAGCTTATCATTATGTAAACGCTATCTTGATTCAGGCTCTTCAAAAAAAGATGTGTCCCGCCGCTCCTGTGCGTTTTTCTATTTTTTGTTTGTCTGGCCTCCAATTGTACAAGCAATGTTCATACAATTCTGTAATATATCGATGAGTATAGAACTTGTATAAGCAATACGGCAAACGTTCCATCTCGGGTACATTCTTTTATTTATACTATATTATTGTATGCAATTTACTAATGTTATTCGTGCATTGACAGTTTACACTCGTTCCGAAAATAGCGCAATATTTGATTATTGAATTTGAGCGCGCTTAATTTGCATGTGTGACAGCTTGAAACGGAAAGTCAACAATCTGACAATGGCGCGAAAAGTTCGGTCGTGACAAAAGAGATATGAAAAATAAATGGGAATCGTTCCAAACTGTGGAGGAAGACAACACATCCAAGGTATAATCAATTAGTGACAACAAATGGTTCTCGTTCGAAATTGTGAAGAAAAAAACAAAATAAAAAAATGAACCAAATGTAAGATTTCATGTCTTCATATTTAGTTATTGCAATGGCGCGAAAAGTTCGGTCGTGACAAAACAGATATGAAAAATAAATGGGAATCGTTCCAAATTGTGGAGGAAGTAAAAATCTAAGGTTAGAAATTAAAAAATTAACGAAATTTACGACGGTTCGTGTCTGTAATATGATTTTCATTCTCAACAATTATTATTATTATTATTATTATTTATTTATTTTATTATTTTTTTGGGGGGGGAAAATTCGGTCGTAACAAAAGCCCTGCATGGTATTAGAAATAAAATGAAATGGTTCTCGTTCCAAGTTAGTTGTGGACAATAGAAAAAAAATACGATTCCAAGGTTAAAATTAAACAAAATAAAGTAATCCAAGGCAATTAACGATTTCATGTACTTTTTATATGCATCATCATATTTACTTTTTATTTAATGCGCGAAATGCAGTTTTATAACTTTTATTATTCAAGGAAATGCTGCTATACTAAAATATAATACAGTATTGTTAAAATTTTTACTTTGTGAAATATAATATTTATTAAAGGCTCAACGACGAAAACTACATACATAAAACCTGTTTAGCCTTCCATATAATTATTAAGTTCATCGTTATTTTTTATATAATTATAGCCTATAGGCATGTTGATACGGGTATGCAGGAAAAGGAGTACGACTGTACTACTTGAATTGTTATGAAATTCATCAACATTTTCGCAATGTTTTGTTGTTGTTTTGTGTTTATTGGCGTTCTTCATTAATTTTGAATATTTACGCCAATGTTCCTGGCATGAGAATGTACTTAGTCAATGATCGTGCATTATTGATTTTCTCTTATCACAATTTGTGCATGTGTGCTATATTGTGAAATACTAGGTGAGTATGAAAACATGACGTTTGATTTGATGTATAGTTTAGCCGTTGGCGATCTAGGCATTTGGTTCACGATTGACCGTATGGTAGTACCATCCTGTCACCCTAGAAGCGATCGAGAGTTCTAGTATACTAGCTAACTCATGTCTGCATGACATAAGAATAATGAATGACCATACTCCGATCTGCTCTCATCACACATTCCTGCATCCATGCGCTCCCGTGGTGTGTACGTCACACACACACACACTGGAAGCAAGTCTGGAGCATGATCTAATCAGTTTGTCACGTAGTCTCAGGCACTTCAAGATTTAGAGACCCCGAAGACTTGCCAAGACGATACATATCATTATATTGACAACATTACTGGTATATTATATTAACGTGTATTATTTATTTATTCATTATATTATTTCAAACATATGGAAACAGTCCATAAATGAAAATAGAGTTTCCTCGGGGTTCGAACCAGAGACCCTATTTTCTTTGCTAATTTTCATTCAATGTATCATATTCTCACTCCGACACTATCAAGACGAAGAATCTGTAAATTTGCCCAAGGCGATTATATCTCCTTTATGATTTTGCATCATTATAGTACGAACAATAATATGGAAATAGTCAAAATTATTATGATAATATATAATAATTTACGAATATACATGTATTGATACGTCACAAACGTTGGAACTGGATTGTAATCAATTTATTATTACAATGAGTAATTTCAAGTTCGGTGTTTAATCCTGGTGTAAACACTAACACCAGCCTAACTTGAAATCACGCAATCTATTATCTGTAATTATTATCATACAAATCAGACTAAAAATATACTGACACAATTAAGTTAATCACAAAACCATGGTCCCTTTATAAACCGTACAATAATTTCGTTATGATAATGATCGTCCCAGATAGTACAAGCCGACACGAAGACGATATCGGCCATCTTCATCGTTGTGCACACCTCTTGAACAATATACAGCCGAGCCTGCCGGAGGCAATTAAAGTATTTATGATATTCAATTTATGATAATCGCATACCTAGCAGGACGATCAAATCTGATCTATACAAGCAGCTTTGTAATTAGCTGTATACTTGTCACAGTGTCATAAAGGTATATGGAAATGGAATTCGACTTTAGTTGAAAGGGAACGATTCAAGTAATGCTTGTCATTCTCGCGGTTTATTTATTTATTTCAAACTAATTAGAAAAAACCCCAACATCTGGAATAAAGACCGATTTGTTTGCATCATTACACTTTCGCTTAGCTTGGGATGAACTCAAAATCATCACTCGTTTTTTTGTTTAAATCACATCTATTAACGATATCTCGTCTATTGAAGGGTAGTGTCGACTTTTAAGCTCATGTTTTCGCCCCAAAAGAAGAAGGACAAAAAAGGAACCACATTTGCCCCCCTTGCTCACAGTCTCTATTACGGGAGACTGCATGTGCGTCTTTGGCGGATGTTGAATGACACTGGTTTTTTGGCGCCTTGCCCGCGTGATCAGCTCACATAGTATGTACACAGTATAGTACCGTACCATGGCGCCTCGGATTGTCACTGGAGGGTATCGTATAGTACAGTACAGAACGGAGTTACTGTCAATTTATTGTACGCCTTGCATGCATTGGCGGCGCCAGGAGCGTAATAATTGGGGATTTAGGACCTTTATAGGTCAAAATAATGTCAAAGAGGGGGAAGGGGGAGGAGGGGGGGGGGGGGGGGAAGGGGTAATTGGGTAATAAGCGATGCAAAACAAAAACATTTTGTTTGGGAAATACGAAGCGCGCAGGCAATACTGCAGCAAACTTTGATATCAATAAAAAATGATGGGAGCGCCATTAGAAAACTATAATGGATCGAATAATACAGTTAATGGGACGTTCAATGTTAAAGCTCAGATTGTGAAAAGAAAGAACGGGTGGTTGGGATTGATGTTGGTATATATTACTTGAACGTAGTCTGCAATGCAACACATACGCAAATATTTTTGTTCAACAATTTACACAACATCAATGACATCAACAATACTAGCATCAGAACCACACGAAGTTACTAATAACTACAACAAAGATACTTGGAAGAGCAATAGCATGTATGAAGCTCTAGTTGTGGAGAGATATACTTTACGGGAATCGGGTGCATGGGTGCATTACTTGAACATTGAACTGGGCCCAGGGGCTCGATTACGGACCAGCGACATTTACCATGGTAATTAGCATCATTGGGTCTGACTCATCGATGTCAATATGCTAGAATAGCATACGAATCAAAAGAACTCAGCAGAGCATGCATACCTCCCTAACTCATTCAACCGTCAAGGATTACACAGGTATATCTAGAGATCAGTGGAACTAGGGCTGGTCCTGGGTCATGTTCGAGCTCTCGCCCCCTGATGTTCTTCTTGAACATTGACATGGTTACATAGGAGGGGGGGGGGGGGGGGGGGGGTTAAAATACTTCCCGTTTGCTGCTTGGTCACGTGATGGTTCTTGAGATCATGTACTAGTATCCCATTACAGCATGCACCCTGTGTGTGATTTGTGCATGACTGTGTAAAGACTAAAGGGCTTCATGTCGCACCCTGATGTAAACATAGCGAAGCGACTATAGTATATTAATACTAGTAGTCTATGGCGGGTCATGCTCTCTGCACAATAACTTCATTTCGACCTGTCTTGGTGGCCACCTGTCTATAGCAGCCAACCTGCTTATAGTTATAGTGGCCACCAATTGGGATCCCATGCAGAGAAAACATTGCTATGGGACCTGTCTATAGAGGTCACCTGTCTACAGTGGCAACATTTCTTGTTTCTCTTATGTGGTCACCATACACATGTGACGGTTTGACTGTTTGACTTAAAGGGTACCATCACCCCAAAATAATATTCTTATACATGAAAGGTAACACCTTTAGTAGTCCATTCCATCAACAAGTTCACAAAAATATGTTTCCAGAAAGAAAAAAATATAATTGGAAAACGCATCACCATTCTAAAGCATGCGTCCATGGGTCTGAATTACGAAGACTAATTTGTCCAGAGCGAACGAATCGTCAGGGATTCTATTGTCTCCAAACGTACGCGTGAATAGCTTTTAATTGGTGCACTCGCAAATGTTTGGCCCGTACGGAACCAGGAAATGATAGTGGTTCCGTAAGTGGTGGTAATTGATTGCCTTGTTTATGAATTACACAACCCTTTGCAAAATATTGGGTATCTATTTGATATCACAAAACGATACCAAATCATAAAACTATGCGTTGTTCTTTGCCTGGTGGTCCTCTTTAAGTCTTACAAGGGCATTCATGTGACTAAATGCGCACATTTTCTGACTTGCAATTAATTGCAACTTACAAGAGATTGCTTCTCTTTCTGCAACGGGGCCCTAGAGTCTAAACTATGATCATCTGAAATTTTCGTCAGATACTCAGGTTGGTTATAAAGTGATTATCAAATATATATCATTATTCATTCGATCGTCATTCCTCATTTTTTCTCATCACACGAGATGCATACGTATGTGATTGTAAAGTGCTTCATATCACACACAGATCTGAACATAGCGAATCTACATTTGCATAGCGGTTCACGGCCGATGTGCTGTGTACATACTACGTGTATAACCCGTACAGTGGAATGGCGTCCTGCATAGGTTTGGCAATTTTTAAAACGTTTCTTTACAAAGTATTCAGGATTTTTTCATAAATGATATAAACATTTTGATCGCATCTAGATCTATGTAAACTGAGCTATAACTATATGACGGGTCACGTACCTCGTCAAAATATTCCATCGGCTGCAGTGTACATAAGTGATAGCGGGAGGAGGGGTGCAATGAGGGTATAGACAGGGGAGGGCATGAGGATGCATGGGGGAGAAGGACAGGGAAGAAAATGGACAATGAATGACATGAGATAGAGTTTTAAAGGAAAAAAAGGAGTGCATAACACGCTTCATTCATGTGTGTGCATCTATATACCTCTGTATTATGCACAGTCATTATTCAAACACTGAATCGGTGTTTGATATATCAAGTTGATATTCTGCAATCTGTATGTTGTGACTGACTTGTGACACGTCTCAATGTCAGTATTCATCGTTTTTCCCCCAAATCCCTTTGCTCAAAGTCAAAGCTTTCTTTACCAATGATGTTTGTCGTCTATATTGCATAATACCTCGATCACCAGTTCGTGGCTTGTAATGCCAGCCTCTCATGTGCGATGAAATCCCTGTCTGCGATTGTCTAATATAAGATTGTATAATATTCAATTCAATTCAATTCTCTATATTATTGATTTCCATTTCTCATTTCTTGTCTCATTATGTGGAAATAAGTTAAATTCGATTCAATTTCCAATCGGAAGCAATCGCAGGTTATCGCACAAAAGTGCAGCTCATCGCTGGAACGCAACAATTTTGAACCAATTAAACATTAACAGATTTTTGCAACAAGCCGCATATGATCGTATTATATAGTTAGCCGCACTATTTCGCTGGGTCGCTTTATCGTAGACAATCGCAATGATAACAACGCACGTAGTATACATGTATATGCTGTACTTTAACTTGGGATTAACTTGGGCTCTGCATGGATCATCTTGTCATCCCGACCTATAATTCTGTAAATTCTTGTGGATTTTAATCGGTGGCTGAGCTGAAAT
>JBAMJV010014063.1:0-26570 GCA_037951105.1 Echinarachnius parma
CAAAAGTGAGGCTAATGCAAAGTCTTGAAAGATGGCATTATGAACATGGAAAATAATAGGGTACTGTGGATTAGACACAATAGATACAGTAACTGCTTCTAGTTTGAGTTGTATTTTTGTTAACAACATGGCTTCCTTTTGTTATAGATTATTAACTGCAAGTTGTTGTTCAATAGTGATGTTCTTAAGTTGGGCTTTTCATTTAACAATAGACAGTAAAGTGAACAGAATTTCCTTACAAAACCATGGTCAATATTCACAGCCACATCTATACAGGCATTGTGGTTAGGATTAGGCTATGGGGGATGGGGTAAGTAGAGGGGTTAGGTAGTTACCCCCCTCCCCTAATCCCCACTACAGGTTGGCTTCTTCAAAAGGGAACAAAAGGGGATTTAAATGATTTGTTGGTGTTCCCCACTGTTGCATGCTGATTCTGTTGACAGTTCACTTCCATGTGATACGCTTGCTTTTGTTTTTTGCTCTGCAATGTGTCCAGTGAAACATGCAGAGGGGCTCTGGGTAAAATACCTCCTGTAATGCCCCTAAAAGCTTTTGGAAGGTGAATTGATCTCCCACTACAAGAAATAATTTGTAGATCAATACAAGAGCCTCACATGTGTAATCCCCTTAAATAATCTGGGATAATCCTACTTCTAATCTGGATCAATAATTCATTAAATGATAATGAGTTAGTAGAACATGTATGATGCAAGGACTGTAATAAAACAGGGGAAGTTAACCCCTTGACTACAGGAACCGAGTGGGCTGTGTACAAAGTCTATGGGGATTTCAGAATCTCGTAGTGAACGGGTTAAAAGAAATTAACTCCTTTTCCTTGCTATTTTAAAAAAATATATAAAACAAATTAGTGCACAGGCTTCTTTCATGTGTCAGTGAAATTCTTCACACTTGAAATGGTCTATTACACAATAAATTCTTATTTCCAACATTAAAGAGATACATTTAGTTGAGTTCTGGTAAGGAGAGTACAGTTTTGGTGAAACTGAATTTTAGTAACCAAAACCTGCATCATTACATTACAAACTAATAGTTATAACTAGAAAGGAACACAAAATTACAAATGACTTAGTAAAAATCATGTTATCATTCAAAAAGAGCCGTTAAAACGTAAGAGGGCGCTCTCTAAACACTCATTGGTTTCAACCATTTTTAATCAAATATTGTGCATGTGATGTTTTGTTGAAATAGTGATTAGATAGATAAATAACCAACAACTATTTAAATACCTATTTTGTAACTTTTTGAAAAGAGGAAGCATTTTTTTGAATTTTTAACGGCTGGTTCAAAATTAGCGACTAAGTGTGGGGCCCCACATTTATTACAAATGGCTATGTTTATGGATATTTCAGCCGTTTCTGAACCGATTTTGATCAAATAAAGTTTATTCTGTCATTAAAATATTGTGCTCTATCAAATTTTACACTCAGTTTTTCATTATCTCACAAAAAATAATTGTATGTAGGGCCCTCTCTACCAAAACTCAACTATCCCTTTAATGAGTTACTAATTAGTAGATTCAGTGAAATAAAACAAAAACATAGAGGCTCAGGGCTATTTAGCCCCTAAAAGTAAAATGCTAGAAAAAGCCCCCGTAAAAAGTTCAGTGCTAAACAAATTTGTACTGTGTTGCTTTTCATGCAGGAAAACTGTGAAAGTAGCCCTCGAAAAATAAATGTTTAATTTATTCCCTGACTGTAGACCCCTTGGAAATTTGGTTAGGCCATTTATGAGCCCCTCTACCCATACTTCATCACAGGTGGGATGGGATTGGGAACATCTTTGCGGGTAAAACTCCCAAAATTTACATGCTACTGCTAGGGGGAAAAAAGTATAACTAGGCCAGACTTCGCCCATGGATATGGGTCATGCATAATTGATGCAAAGTCGGTTAACCGGAGGGTAAGCTCTTCATTCTATTTTAAAACCTGTCTTTCTATATTAGTCTATGGACGCAGCAAGACAAATAAACAAAGATTAAGACTCTATAATTATCTGATGATACGATCTGCATTCCTGCGATTTGAATTCGTTTTGTTATGGATATTTTTGTATTTATTTTCTGGTCTTTCATTTGTTACAATTTGTTTTGGTCTACATAAATAAAGTAATCAAAACAATCAATTTTTATAAACAGAGTGATCAATTAGTCAATTAGAAAGCTAGTAGTGCCTTGATAAAAATTTTTTTTTTTAGAATGTGTGTTTCTTAAGATTTAATCTCAGTTTGCAATTACAGGAAAAACATATTTAATAGCTTTTCTTATCTTTTGCATAATACATTACCTCTCGATCAAAGATTTTTATCTTTATCAAGGTTGATGGGGGTTGTGTACAAAATAAATAAATATATTGATAATTGGCAAATTGTCTCTCAATTCTCAATTGCATATTTAACATTCTTAAATATGTATGATAAATAGATTTTAAGATATTTCAGATATCTTAAATCTTTAAGAAATTATCAATCTGATATAATATATCATTCTATAATTACACCTGGATATGTGTTTGATCGCTCCCGAAATATTAGCCTACAAACTTCAATATCAGGTAATGAATGTATGATTTGAAGTTGAAAATACATCAAAATCATCTTCTTTAATACATATTGAACAATATTATTCATTTAGTTTACAATAAATCTAGATATTACATAAATTCTACAATAAATGTATACAGAATCATTTGGATTTTGTATTTGCACACACAATTATCAAATGCAATCTTTTATAAAATATCCGAAATGCATTCCTTCTCAGGATGATAAAATCTAGAAAACGACAAAATGAAAAGAAATATCCAAGAAACTAAAAGTTCTCAAATATCGTGTAAGGAGTTCAAATGCTTTTCTATGGCCCCCACCTTTTGTTGTGGCTTACAAAGTTATTAGGATAACATTACACCTTCTAATTCCGTCGGCTGTCCCGTCGGTCCAAAGGAGAAAAATGTTGAATTGAATACTTTGTTGGTTCAGTAACAAAAGGGCGCAAAGTCACTTTTTGTGCTTCAGAGGTAAGCATGGTTTTAAGTTTTTAGGAGCCTTGTATCAACCATATTTAGCAATCATATTTTATTCAATCTCAACAATTACAAAAAACTTTAGAAATATTCTACAAATTTGGCATCAAACGATGCTGTGACCTACAAATATGATATGGGTAACTGAATTTAGCCAAAAATCAACTCTGCACCCTTCTCACTCTTTTCCGACAACAACGACTTAATTCTCGGTGGCACGTTTCTTGTTTTCTTTACTATTTCCTCTGCTTTCTTTTTGTTCTTTTTATTGTTGTAAGGGGAACGCACACAGGCGTGCGAGAGCCTATGATAACATGTTATGAAAGATGGATGAGTGGCCTATAAAAGGAATAACAAACGTTACAAACTACTGAATGCATGTGCAGGTATACCTGTACATGTTGGAAAACACGGTTTATTTCATGGAAGGTACTATCGAAATGGAATGGGTACAAAATGCAGAAGAACTCAATTATATTCTCAAGGTTTGATAAAGAATATCCCTAAGCAAACTAAAGAAACTACTTAAGAGACATTATGAAAATTAACGACAATTGTTAAAACTTCCATCAACCTAACAATGAAATAATCCATCCCAACTTCAAATCATAATGAAGTTCAACCGTAATCATAATGAAGCCCCTTAAATCAGCTGAAATAGAATGACATTTTCTTGCAATTTCCTTACTTTATTACACATTTCTTGTGTATTTGATTTGCCGAATAAAATAATAATAATAACATGAACAACAACTGACATCAGCCCGATACTGAAAGTCATGCCCCGTGTTCACACACAAAATTTTTCATCCCTTAATCATCTCTATAGAATCATCACTAGCGATACGACGTTTCGCTAGTGATGATTAAATCAAACCTGGTATATGTTCACACGCACAGAGCATATATCGAACAACATCTGTTTTCCAGGTGGTGCCGAACCCCCCGAACATCGTATAAGTGCGCAGTGTGTTGTCTCGCTGCAGCTGTGCGAGCGAATGTTCGCATTAAGCCACGCCCACTTAGTCATGATTAGCGTGATTCTATAGTCAGCTCTCGTACGAAACAACAATAAAACCAGCGTATCGCTAGTCATCACTAGCGATACGTCGTTTCGTTAGTAAGCGTTCAGACACAGGAATTTTTAATGAGAAGCTGATTCTATAGTCAGCTGCTGATTCTTTAGTCATGATTAAGGCAACGCTCAAAATTAACTTGTTTTGCTGGTGGCCCGGTCGGGCCAGTAAAATTAGTATTTTTTCAATTTTGGTGGCCCGAAACCAAAATCTACTGGCCCGAAAAAAAATAAAGAAAAACAAAATTAAATTACTAGAATAACATAGTTTCTGGGTACTAGGCTAGACATTACTTTTTCTTAACCCTTTGTTTTGTTTGCAAGATGAATTAAATAAACATTAATGAGGATGAATGTGAGTGTGTCAGGTCTTTTTATTCATTAATCACATTATCTTCATCAAAACATCACAGCACAGCGATCGAATGTAAAACTATGATTGACAATTTCACTTCCAAAAGAGACACAGTCATAGCCATGGCGTAGCCTCGGCATATGTTCTGTGACAAAACAAAAATGGAAGAAGAGGACAAACTCACCGTTTTTTGACCTCAAAATTCTGTGCAATGTTGTCTGAAAACATGCCATATTTTAAAATTGTGGTGTTTTATTGATCAAACACGCATCAGATTCTTCGTAAACAAATATCGGCAAGTCACAACATCGCGGCTTCACAACTCACATCACAATCACATTCACTGACAGAGTCACATGCACAGGCAATCAGTACCGCTGCGCTACTGCACAAATTTCATAATTTGGAAATATACTCTCACATTTCAGACAGATGACCTTACTTTTTTTGTAGATTACTGTTTGAAAACCTCATAAAATGAAATATTGTCAAATTGTGGAGTTTTATTCTTGTGAAAACAAACACTGATGGCCTTTGAAAATTAAACACCGCTCGCCAACTCCGATCGAGTCATGAAATGGGATGCTCCATTCGCAAGGCGGGGGTGGGGGAAATCATAATGGAAAACAATACAAATTAACTTTTACAAATCGGACAACATTTATCTAAATTTATTTCCACAAGTATAGCAAATATTATTCTTGATATTTTCTATCATTTATTCAACTTTTAATGTACAAACTGTACTGATAATAGAATTAATTTGATACCCTTCTTCCTATCCCAAGTGGAACATGCTGTACTGTGTACAACTTTTTCATACGGGAGATCGGGGGGGGGGGGGGGGATGGGGGCAGAACTAATGCTAATTATCATAATTTGCGCTGTGCATACATGTGCGTCTTTAGCTTTTTGAGCTGTGGGGAGAAAAAAATAACACTGAAACTGTTCATTATTGACGTCTCTTTCCACTCTTTTTAAACCAAAAATTACGTATTTTCTGTGAGGTATCAAATTTGCAATAAGTACCATAACATTGTGCACAATTGTTTCAATATTTGGTGGCCCGATTCGGGCCAGCAAACATTGGAAATATGAGTTTTTACTGGCCCGACAGCAATTTTTGGTGGCCCCGGGCCATCGGGCCTGTGCTAATTTCGAGCGTTGATTAAGGGCTGAAAATTTTGTGTGTGAACACGGGGAAGCACATTCAAGTTCTTTGATGGAAGTCAAAAGGTGAGCCAACGGTGAGCACATGAAATCATAAAACATTTAGACATAATAAATAACGAACATGCCCACTTGGAGTTTTGATTCTGGAATAAATTGGCTGCCTGCCACTTCTACTTAAGGTCGCCCCTAATCAGACAAATTGCAATGACATGAACAAAACACTTGGCATAAATTTGAAAAATTGAATTTCAAGCACATTCAATTTCTTTGATCAACGTCAAAAGGTGAGACAAGAGCAAGCACATGAAATCATAAAAACTGTTGTGAATAATAAAAATGCCCCCTCTGAATTTTGATCCTACAATTCAGGCTGCCGCTTCAACTTCTATTTAAATTTTCTCTTAATCAGTCGAATCACAAGGACAGAATACAGAACTTTAGGCATAAATTTGAAAAACGAAAGTCAATTTCTTTGATCAACGTCAAAAGGTGAGACCAAAGCAAGGACATGAAATCATAATTCAGCTTTTGTAAATAATGAACACGCACACTCGTGAATATTTATTCCACAATATATGGACTGCCACTTTCTACTCCCACTCAAGTGTGCCCCCTAATCAAGCCAAATGGGAGCGACATGAACCCCTAGGGTCTTCATAATGCATCATGATGGAACGTACCCTTCAGCAGTTATGTCACATGACGATAAATTGTGCTTAACCATCTGTAATCACCTTCTGATGATTCTGTCTGAGTGCGTGCATACCCACAGGGTTAACCCGTTCAAGACCATTAAAGGGATCTAGTAACTTTGTTGACGTGTGCAAAACATGATGAATGGTTGATAAAATGTGTATCTGATATTCCAACTGAGTAATGTGTGAAAATTTCAAGTTAAATGGATATTATATGGCCAAGTAATGAGCGAAAAAGCAAAGTGATATTCGGTTACCCACTGCACTGACTTTGTACACAGTTATAACTTTCTAGTGGATAATTGAAAAATTGAACACTTCAATCGTAAATATCTTTTTAATGAAAGGGAATTTTGAAAAACCCAAAGCTGTTTCATGCTTCTATTGGTAATATTAATACAATTAGGTATGAGAGAACCACTAGAGTTCTTAGTAAGGTTTGTGGATTTGGACAATGTTACTAGATCCCTATTAACTTTGGCATAGCATGCATATTCCTTTAGACCCCAGTCATGTGGTTCGCATAAATGTGTAAATGTGAAATACACGCTAGCTCCTGTAATATAATGCTAAAAAACTAGCTTAGTTACACTAGGCGAACCAAGGTGTAGCGTTTCAAACACTGCCCATGTTAAGACAATTTGATTTTGGTATAACATGCATTCTTTGTGGACCCAGTTCAGAGTATTTTAGGGACCAGTTCTGAACAGGTTAAATGTAATTGTCTGAGGACAAATGGCAAAACTGTTGTTTTTTTGGTGGTGAAAAATCAGGAGTCATACATAAATATATTTCCAGTGACCTGGAAATTCATCTTATATATATATATTTTTTTACAAGTAATGAGTATCTTTAAAACTGCACCAGCCCCCCCCCCCCCCCCACCCCACCTCCCCCTCTATAGATATGTCTTTGACTAGGTCAATGTAAGGGTATAGGGATGGTAACTCGTCCTTGACTATTAAAATCAATTTTGTGAATCGCCATAAATTCTGATTAACTCCAGGGATGAGGCAAGGGTTCATAATTGTATACACGCTCCTGGGAGGCACTCTCTCACATTCTCTCTCTCTCCCTGTCTTTCCGTCTTGCTCTTTCTCTTTCCCTTCTTTAACCTGTTCCCTTCCAGATTCTGAAATCTCCATAGACATTGTACACAATCCACCCAGTTCCTGTAGTCAAAGGGTTAAATTCATCTCTATCTCTTCACCATCATCCTTTTCACTTTCTTCATGTTAAACTGTCTTCATTCCTCCTCTCCCTCTCTCTGTCTTCTTTCTCAGTTTGCTTCCTTTCTGTATTCCCTACCTCTCCTATCCTTTCATATAATATACTTTTTCTCTGTTTCTCTTCCAATTTCCCATTTCTATTATGTCTAAAGTTTTTCATATATAATATCTGTCTTTCTCTTTCTATCCTTCTCTATCCAATGTCTATTTGTCTACAGTTCTGTTTTGTTTTCTTCTTCTTTAGATCTGTCTTTCTGTCTCTCTTCTTCTTTCCCATATATCTAGTTTGTGTCTCATCTTCTTCTTCCATGCCTCCGTCTCACTCATTCTGCTATCCCATCACCAGGTAAGGCTAGGGGCTTTCCAACAAGCTTTCCGACAAGCCCTCCATAAACGTGCTCGGAATATCACCCAATCAACTCATAAGCACAGAGCAGAAAATTGGTTGTGGAAAGCTCTCATTGGCAGGGAGGGGGTCAAATCCATCTTTCGGTAGAAGGAAGAAAAAAACGTCCGTCCGAAGCAGAGCAAATGCAAAGCAGGCCATTAATTTTATGTCATAAGAGATATCGTAAGATTAGGTAGAGCGTGTCTTTCAGGATATCGTAAGATTGAGTAAGGCATCTCTTCTCTTTCCGGATAACAACGTAAGACCACAACCGGGAAGAGGTTTCCCACTCTCTGGATACATTGGGAAATTAGGTAAAGGGCCTGTTACTGCTCATTTTCTAAATTGAATAAAGCATCTCCACCTTGGAGTACTGCATATCTCTCTAAGGGTGTTGTCACATATCACCATATAGCGTAAACGGACGCCCGACACGGATAGAACATTTTCGAAATCAAATTATTCGGTGGTGAAAGTTGCCTCCATTGCTGCACACACAAAACTTATCCGCCGGATAAAACAACGGACATCGCCTGACAAGGAACGCGTTCGCCGAACAAGAAGTGTACGAGAGACGTATACGAACAAATTTACATTTTTTGCTCTTCGCCGGGCATCCGTTAACGCTATCGGGTGGTGTGTGACAAGAGTTTTTTCTTGTTCGAAATCACCTTAAGGCTCTATAACCCCTGTTGAGATGGGGGCTGGTCATTCTGATTATCACAATGACTGTTTAATGACTCTGCGAGCCAGGGTCATGGCGGGGTCGCGGAATACTTGATGAAAAGTCAACACAAACTTGGACTAGGACTTAGGGTATTGCCAAGGGTTGTTTTCTTGATGTTAACTCCTTTTTGGGGGGTGTGTATATATTCTTTTTTGTGTGATGTTACAATTTTGTGTGTGTTCACATTCTTATATTGTGAAAGTTAAGGGTGATGGTGAATGGGGAAGAATTGGGGGGGGGGGGGGGGGGGGGGGTCTTCTAAAGCCTTATATGGGGGGGGGGGGGGGACTTCTAAAGCCTTATATGCTTGACTTGCTGTTTCACATGGGTAGTAATAGTACAACTAATATTTGTAGGGATATAAGATTTTGTGTAGGCCTATTTGCCCAGGGTTATTTTCTTGATGTTGACCTTTTTTTGTGCGTGTTCGCCCTTTTATTTTTGTGAACATTCTTGCTAGTTATTATTGGGGGAGGGGGCTTTAAACCCAAAGGTGAGTTGCTGTTATAGCTAGAGAAATTTTCTTTTTTTATTTGAACTTCAAACTTTTTGCAAAAGGTTATTCATTGTGAAGTTTCTAGTGCTTATGAATGAAAAAGGGGGGCATGCAAGGCCAAGGCCTTTAATCTTTAGATGTTATCTTACAGTTTCATACATACTTGTATTTAAGGGACAAAAGAAGGTTTTTGCCATTTTATGAAGGTGACTTTGGTTAAAGGACCTACAGAATACAACGTACTTTCACACTTATTCCATAGTTGATTACTTGAAACATATGTCTGCTGAAGAAAAATCGATGAAAATAAACACAGTAGTGATTTAAGACGAGTTTTCTGATGCAAAATCTCACTTAGCAGCCCGTTTACGCCCCACCCACATTTAGCGTCCGGAATTAGCACCGTGATTGACATGTGATTGACAATTCATTGGATTACGTCATGACGCGTCATCTACAGAATTTAGTTCATTAGTCCGGTCTTTAGATGACGTCACATTTTGGCGATTTAAAAGGGGCGTTCCCAGGACAATTAGATATTTACTAATTACCTCAACATTGATTGATTTCATGAGAAATGACTGCCAAATTCTTTTTCTTCGGGAAAATTACATAGAGAGAGCCAAATTGTGAAAATTAGGCCATCTAGACGCTGTAGGGCAATTCCACCATAACGGAATTACATTCAGAGACCTATTTTGCTCATTATTTTATTCTCTGCGCAATATTCTCATGACTTAAGTAAATGTTGATACTTAAATAAGTTGCACGGGCAGCCAGGCTACAAAATGATAGGGAAACGATTTTATATCTTCCATGTGTTGTTGCACACTAGACCAATATGTGTGACCGTAACGGAATTACTGGAGAATGGAGTTTTTTTTTGCTAAAAGTTTGCGTTAAGTTTCTCTGAAATATAAGACACTTTGAAACTGATTTTATGTATTTTTTCTATCTTGATAATGTCAACTTCACTTTGAAACAATTAGGTGCATAATCAACACAATGATAAGTTCACAAATTCACTTTTTTGAAAAAAGAGCACTGTAAACGGAATTACACAAAATTGTAACGGAATTACATCTCTGACAGTTACAAGGTAAACTCAATTATTTTGCACTCAACTTTTCTTACATACTAATGCAAACATCAAGGCTATCTAGCACTTGAATATAAACCATAATTTGATACATCTGTAAAGCAATATTTAAACTTGTCATGTGTTAAATGAATGAAAATATGGCCAAAATACAATTAAGAGTGAAATTTGAAAAAAACTATTGCTAAAATCCAGCTTTATTTTGGTTTATTTTCAGCTTCATATTAGTAGGCAAGGAATTAAAAAGGATTGCATCAATTAAATTAAAGAAAAATCCTAGAAACTATGTCCACTAAAGTGTGTAACGGAATTACACAACTTAAGCAGTGAAATCAACTTTTCCACAAATCGGTACATGAACAACAAAGAATTCACATTTTAGCTTCAATACTTTTCAAAAATCAATAATGTGACAATAATAACCATATTTGAAGAAAAAAATAGCAACATTTTATAATTTTTCCTTTACTTCAAGAAAAATGGTTAAATTGTGAAAAAACCCAAAGTAAAAAATTTAAAAAAGTACCTACATTATGTGACATGCTAAAGAACTGCACATCATCAATATCAAGAAACATTTAAACAATTTAAAATCACAAACAGGTCAAATCATTCCACTTTCAATGCTATAAAGCCTCGAAAACTTCCTAAATATTGAAAATCAAGGTGTGAATGGAAATGCATTGTGAATGGGCAATTCCACTGTTACAGAATGACAAATAAGTGATTTTTAGCTCTGTTTTCTTAATCATATTTAAAATTCCTTTCACTTCCACAGTTTTTACAACTTTAATAACTGGCAGGGGTACTAGAGGTACAAATCTATAACATTAGCGTCAGGAGACCAAAATACAATCATAACGGAAAGTGGTCTTTTATTCAACACTAATTTAGTAATGATTTTCTGCAAAAGCTACCTCAAAAAATTCTGCATTGGTAATAAAAACTTATCATGTAAGTTACAAACTTGAATTTGGTACATCTTTTTTCCAGAAATTATCTGTTTTAACCTCTGAAATTACCTTAAGACAAATGAATGTCACTGTAACGGAATTACGCCTGTGAAATCCACCCATGAATCCACACATAAAAATGCAATTTCTTGGTTACATTTTTCTGCTTATAGTCTATAGTAAAGATTTTGTATGCATTGTTAAACAATAATTGTTAAACTCTTACATAAGGACCAGAACAAATCCTGAATTTATGTGAGTGCGTAACGGAATTACAAAAAAATCGAGATTTGTTGTATAAACTCTTGTTATATTCTGAAATTATTCTTTTGAAAATTCATCCTTAAAGTGATCTTAATTTACTCTCAAATTAATTTGGAATGCGTTTTCATTCATTCCATGAAATACATGATATCAGATATAAACATGTATGATCCAAATACAAAAAGTTGGCATATCAAATAAAAATATCGACTTACAAAAAATGAAAGACACCTTTAGGAATTCCCATTTGAAAATGCAAATACTTTGTACATCTTCTTTGATCTGCATACAGAAGCACACTGAACACTCAATGAATTCTGACTTTATGATAATGAATAAAACATATCTTAGCCTGTATTATGTATATAGTTTTGAATATCTTGAAGCCTATTCTGTATTTAGGTTTGATTTTATATGCTTCAGTTTAATACAAATTTACATAATTAATGGTGAGTTATGAGCCCTTAACTGATCAATGATAATCAAATCTACATGTATACAAAATTATTAATATTAAATCTCCTTGAAAGTTGAAGGTATGATTTATATCTTATAATGCATCAATGTAAATTAATGTGAGAAAATAAATGTAGAACCAGTGTGATACTAATTACTGGATATTTTTAAATTTGTGTTATGGTTTTCGTTTTTCCCTTTCTAAAGTACAAACATGAATCTGCTGCATCTTCATAATTTCAGTCAAGTGGGTCTTGCTAGAAACTAATTTAATGATAGAAGTATCATAGAACATTATCATCTCTATTATGTTCATGGAGAGAGAAATTATCTATCGTGTATCAATTTAGTTAAATCACCATTGATGCAATATGAAGCATGTGAGGCAATGAGTCACATAAAGTAACATTGTACAGTACATGTATAATGACTTATTTGTCTACGTACATGGCTACAGTTATGCTGCATGCTATTTAAAGGGTATTTCTACATTCAGAACAAGAAAGAAAAAAAAATTTCAGCAATATCATTCAATACCTTACAAACCATGTGCGTGTAATTCCATTACGTAACGGAATTACTAATACTGTTACGCCATTTTTTGAAAAAGTAGTGACATTATTTCAGAAAATTATGTTGGAAGTTCTTAGGACTATGGTGAAGGAAGAGAATTCACAATGACATGACCAAAGAACAAGTAATCAGATATTGATAAAAACTTAAAACGTTTTATCGTAACGGAATTACGATCAAATGTGCATAGATTTTTAAAAATTCTCAAAAAAATATGCAATGAAGTTACTGCCCATGCTTTACAATTTGTGATTGTTACAATATCATATGGAAAATATGAGAAAATGAGCAGAAACAGTCATTGAATTAAAAGATTCACTTTATTTTCATAAAAATGAAGCTGATTTATGAAATAAGGTCATAAATTTCTGTTCAATTCAAGCAGAAATATTTGAAAAACCAATAGAGCTATATACAAACGGTTTTCAGTTTCCTAAAATTCAAGTTTTCCTTTATTGATAACAGTTTGATTTAGGGAAGATTGCTCAACTTTGAGATGTGGTGTTTTTGCCTTCTCTCATACGGAATTGCCCTGTAGTTCCTTTAAGTTATACTAGTATGTACATAATGCTGCACACAATCCTTTATACTGTTAATATATATTAAGTCTAAGACCTAAAGTTACATAAATGAATACAGTAAAAGTTCATCATCTAAACCCAAATCGAATATGTTAATTTCCTTTACAAATGTTAATTTCCTTTACAAAGAGTAACCTATATTCTACTTCTTAAATTATCTACATGTATTGTACTATTTAAACTTTTTTTTTTCCTTCAGCAAAAAGAAAAATGATTTTCTTTAGCATGGAAAGGTTTTAAAAAAATGTAAAGTTGTATGTACGACTACGTGCATAAAATGAGAAATACTGAAATGTAAGCCACTTTGCCAAAGATGCTTTTTATTTGTAAAAAATGATTTATAGATCCAACTCTAACCGAAACTAAAATATGTCATCATCCATGGAAATATAATGTTACAATAACTCAGGCATAATGTCACAAAAATAAGTGGCCATAAGGGCATACATGTTGAGCAAAATTAGCAAATGCATAAACTGTTGATATTATTTTTACAAATCACATATTTTGTTATTTACTTCAACATTAATAATATAAATAGGTTGAGACATCTATGGCAATAAAATGTTACGATGTATCCTTCAGAGACTAGTATATCAGTGTCAATTATAATATGGTATATATTTTTGTTACAAGTATTCAATTTGGATGCAAATTGCAATATATCTGAAGATTATTGCCCATCCAAGATATGATCTATAATTGAAACTGCAATTGAAAAATAACAAAGTAAGTGATATAAATCTTTTAAAATCCTTACCGCGATGTACAATAGGTGAAGAGTCACTTGAAAGGCTTTATTTCGTATTACACAATCAAATTGTCAAAACTTGTGTATATTGCCTATGCACGAAAATTGTCAAAATGCTGGTACATAATCTATACAGACATTAGTAGAAAAGGTATTAAATCTCAATAACTGCTACTTCAACATACACTACTGAATATCAAATTCCTGCACGGAATGGTATAATATGACATGACTTTGATGTGTTGCAGGCCAGTAATTTTGCTGAATTACAATTATCACAAATGTTTAATATGGATAATAGTTATTGGCCTATCGACTAAATACACCCTAAAACAAAAACCCAGTCCTGAGTATACTATTGATGCCTTTTTTTGGTAAAAACAAAACATGGAAATCTTTATTTAAATGTCACTGTTTCATTAACCTTTGTATAAGCCAGACAAAATTGGAGCTCCAGCTCCTATTCTATCTGATTGCAAGACAATACAAAACTCATAATTTATTAGAACAAAGCATGGAAATCTTTAAGAAGTGTTTGAGCTCCCTTTTAAGGATGCCAACGAGCATTGATGACCCTTTTAGCCATAATGGTTCATTTAACATTCCCTCTTTCCACTTTAGTCTGTTTGATGAGATGAGTGCATGGCTGAACATCCCTGAACATGATTCATACTCTTCAGTTTAAAGGGATCTAGTAACTTTATTGACTTGTGGTAAAAGTGATGAATGGGTGATAAACTCTAGATATATTTTTGTGCTCTGATATATCCGATAAGTACTGTTTGAACATTTCAGGTTAAATGGATGTTCTATGGCCGAGGAATGAGTGAAAATGCAAAGTGACTCATTGCACTGACTTTGTTATAACACAGTTAAAACACTTCAATCGCAAATATCTTTTTAACGAAAGGGAAACTAGGAAAACCAAAACCTGTTCCAAGCTTCTATTTGTAATATGAATACAACAAGATAGAACAACTAGAGTTCTAAGTAAGTTTGTGGATGTTGACAACGTTACTAGATCCCTTTAAGATATCACTTTGGGGGACACCCTCTTTCCTCCACAAAAACTTGTCATCGCTCATTGAAACTTCCGCTCATCTTTTCTCATCTCATCTCATCTTATCTACTAGCCTTTTCATCAGCCTGAGTGCCCTGGGCCAACTGGGGTGCCTATGGACGGCCATTCCTGTCAAGGGTGAACATTCAACCTTCTTCTATAAAAATCAGCACTAGTAAAACAAGTGAAAAACAGTTTCAAGGACTACACCGCACCAACAGCTTTCTATAGCTTAGTCTGTAAAGCGCTGGTCTAGTAATCAGGAGGTCTTGGGTTCGATTCCTGGAGAAGCCCTATTTTCTTTGCTCTTTTTCATAAATATATTTACAATATGGTGTTAGAATCAACACCAAATAGGTGGAATGTTCTAGAGAAAAAATGTACTGACTCATTCACTTTCTGCGAATTCAACACTTCATCAAAACTTTCCACTTGTGTCCTACAGACTCTAACATTTGATGGTGTTTATTTGAAGGAATAAAAATGTGTGGTATTCCCTTTATTAACCTGTTCCCTACTAGATTTTGCAATCCAAATAGAGTTAATACAGGGCCTATCAGGTTCCCATAGGCAATGGGTTAACATCTTGCCTATGGGAACCTTATGTGCTATATATAAAGTCTATGGAAATTTCAGAATATCGAAATGAACAGGTTAAAAAGAAGCGAATGGTTTCATTAAAGATCTGTAATCCTAGATTATCCCCCCTCTTCATGCTCTACGCTTCCCCTTAGAAGAGAAACCTTACTACAAGTAATAATGACATTATAATAACCGCAATGAATGACATAAGATCAGATAATTCGGTAGGCAAACTTGTGCTTTGGGGATCTTCAATGTACATCCTTATTAACACATTTTAACCAACACTCAACAGCTACAACTTAAAGAGATTTCACACAAAATGACAATGACTGAAGACCATAAATGACACAACTTACAGTATGTTGTTCATCACAGACGTAATGGCACGAAATCAGATAATTCGGAAGGCAAACTTGCGTCTGGGGATGACAAACCGACTCCCTATTATTAAACCAACACTCATCAGCTACAACTTAAAGAGATTTCACACAAAGGACAATGACAGAAGCCATAAAATGATTCAGATGGTATGTTGTTCATAACAGACATAATGACACAAAATCAGATAATTCGGAAGGCAAACTTGCGTCTGGGGTCGACTAAGCAACTCCATAATTCCAACACTCATCAGCAAATACTGAGAAAGATTTCACGCAAATGACAATGACTGAAGACCATGAAATGACACGACTTACGGTATGTTGTTCAGTACAGACGTAATGACACAAAATAAGATAATTCGGAAGGCAAACTTTGACTGGGGTATCGTCAATGGACGTCCTTATTATTGAATTTTAACCAATTACACTCATCAGCAACTGCTTGAAGGGATTTCACACAAGCGAAAACGACAGAAGACCACAAAATGACACAACTTCAGTAGCTTTGTGGTTTACATTTTCATTAATAAATCTGAAGCAAAGAAACAGTTTTAGGAATGGTAAAACGGTTTTTAATGACAGAAGACATACAAATCACAACTTCTCAAATTAGAACATCTTCCTTTGACAAATCTAAACCACTTTCATCACCAATAACTAGGAGAGACCTCACAAATGGTAGAATGGTAGTAAAAGAAAGATGATATACTGTAGAATAAATCCATGTCATACAGATTTTTCAACTGCAGATGCTGAGAACTTGGTAAAATTGCATAAAAGATAAAAGATGAGGAATAACCTAATTTCCAACAAATCATGGTATAAAATGTATGCATTCTTCATTGACCCCCCATGAATTTTCGGGACAGTCACTATCACCATATACTGTAGGGTTAAGATTTGCTCTATAAGTGAAGAAAACTCTATTGAGGTTTAGATACAAGACTACATGGATGATACAGTGAAAAGCCTCCTGCATACTGCACATGTGAACAACATGTATAAAAACATGTCAAACAAAAAACAAAAGAAGTCTCCAAATGAACTTGAATTTAAAAATGGGACAAAATATAGGCTATGGAGCCATCTGCACCCCATTAGGACTGAGAGATGTTCTCCTCTGCAACCCATTAGGCCTGAAAGATGTTGCCCATCATATCCCGGTGGCACTCAAGGACCCTCAATCAACCAGCTACTGGGTCCAATTTATCTTTCGCCTTTTCAATAAAAGTAGCTGCTGAAAGGAGCCGTCCAGAGCCATCCAAACTGGCGCTGAACCACATAAGGGGTGCAGACTGCATATATTGCAATGCACATTAATCCATTCAAGACTGGTTCCCCAAAATACTCAGGCAGGATTCTATATGGCGAATAGCCTTTAACCCGTTCAGGACGTATAGCGAGCTGCGGGTTCCAATTTATCTTTCACCTTTTCAATAAAAGTAGCAGCTGAAATGAGCCATTCAACTGGCGCTGAACCGCATAAGAGGAGTAGACTGCATTTTTTAGGGAGAACCCTGGCAAACCATGCACATTATAAACCCATTCAGGACTGGTGACTGGTCCCCCCAAATACTCGGCCTGAGCTGCTCAGATACAAGTATATGGTGAATGCATGTTATGTAAAAAACGTATTTAACCCACTCGGGACTGGTACCCGAAACATCCAGGCTGGGTTTATGGAGAATGCATGTTATACTAAAAAATCAAGTATAGTCTAAATTTATTTTTCAGGGGCTACTTTTCAAGATTGCCTGCATGAAATTAACACTCTAAAATGTTGTTTTCCATTGAAATTCATGCAGGGGCTCTTTTATGATTTTTGGGGGCTCTTTATGGCATTTTGGGGGCGAATTCGCCCGAGCCCCTGTTTATCTTTTTTCACCTGTCTTAACCCATTCAGGACTGGTCTCAAAAATATTCTGTTTGGGGTATATGGAGAAAGCATCAGAGAAAAAAATACACGGGGGGCGGCGGCGGGTGAATTCGCCCCCGTGATCGAATGCCAATCAGATGATCACATACAGCATTAGAGCTAAATAGTAGCTCCTGAAAAGAAAGAAAAAAGAGCCCTGGAAATTTGTAGCCGCCGAAATGATAAAAGTAGCCCCCGAAAGTTGGAAAAGTAGCCCCCGAAAACTTCCATAAAATTAGATAGGGAGCCCCGAAAAAAAATATTAATGTTTTCCCTGAAAGCATGATACACTTTTACCAACATCAAAATATAACCTTGAGCAGGTTATTAAAAAGGAGTTCCAACAATCTCCCGGCCATGGGCACACATGTTGGTACCAACTAATTGGGCATTGCATAGTCTGCTGACAATCAACATCTAATGAGGTCCAATGAATGGGAGCAGGATATATATTCCTCAATTCAAAAATCAAATTGAAAAGGAAATCGAAATAGAATTATATAGCAAATTAGGAGGCAACAGCATAAATAGTGAACTGTCCTATTCTAGGTATAAATAAAAATAATTATACCAACTTGTTACACAATATGTTAATATACTCACCAAAGAGTATTGTGACATCCGATGGTGTCATCATCCAAAGCAGTTAATATTCCAATCTCAATCCCTCTGTAGGCACAAATAGAGAGATTTCAGCATTTATCAATGAATAATTCTCCCAGCATCAAAAATGATGAAAGAAGTCACTAGTCCCACACCTGTAAATCCAAATCCAAATCCAAATCAAAGCCAAAGCCAAATCTAAATTCAAATCCAGATCATCAAATTACAGAGTATAAATCCATCATAAGTGTCGATAAGAACTCTGGTTTTGAAATTTATAGAACTGTGTATATAAACAGTCAAACCACTGAGATCTCAGTCAAATTATGCTCATGTCTCTGCAACTTGAACTGTAGACGTAGTCATGATTCTAAATCTTCCCACGAACTGACGAAAAAACAAAACAATAAATGTTCTGATGGGAGAGTGTGTATTCTCTGAAGGCTTTGTTTTATAGCAGGCCACAGTCAGCATAACTGAATGTATGAAATACTCCAGTATACAGTGGACGTAAACAAATAACAAGCAATGTCAAAGTTCCTGTCACCTTTAGGGTTTGGAAACACTTTCCCAGATTGAAAAAAAAATGCTAGAGTTTTAAATGACAGGTATTATTGAACCGTTTGTTCCTCCTCCGCTGACAAACATGTCACCTTGCTAATTACATGTAAGCGGAAATATCCAGTTGAAAAAGAACTTGTGAGTTCAATTGCTCAAGCAAATGAAACAATTGATTCAATATTAAAAGTTGCTCGATCAGAAGTAATAACTGTTTTCATATCAAAATATAAGGCACAGATATGAACATTAAGAATTATCCACAAATGTTAAAGCTGTTCTTATTAAACTCTCATTCAGGCTATAAAGTCATAATCCCGAATCCATCAATCTAGGTCACTGCAAATCCATCCAGGCAAACTAACGTTACAAAATTTGCTGCACAGAGCAAAGAAAAAAGTAGTTGAGAATCTGAATCAACACTCAGTGCTATTTTAGATGTAGAACCGTGGTTTCGAGGAAAATGAGCTAGGTGCAAATACCGCAAGACAGTTGTGTAAAATTGTCAGTATTCCTCATCTGAAGTCAAACCATTAGGTTGTTCATTCTAATAAAGCCCCTTGCTCAAGTAAAACGTTGAAGTTGATCAATTGAAGCAGCGCAAAAGCTGATGAGGCTTGTGGAGACAACTATGCAAATGGTGAAAGATACTTGTATAATTAGAAGCGAGAAAAATCTCTTTTTAGTCTGGTAATAACAGTTTCTTGCTTAGATTATAAACACCTTGCTCAAATTTAACGTGGTAGTTGATCAAACGAAGAAGTGCACCGACTGATGTGGATTGCGGAGAAAGTGAAATATGCAAATGGCTCACGACTGCTGTAGAATATGAATCAAGAAAATCCCTTAGTCCGGTAAATAAAGGTTTCACGCTAGATAATAAACACCTTGCTTAAACAAAACGTGGCGTTAAAAGCAAAGAGAGAGGTGAAATCTGTGCCGGTTTGAAGAAAAGTTGCATGATTATGAAGTGGCACAGTACTGCTGTAATCAGACATCCAGAGCTATCCTCAACCCAGGTAACAGTTTACTCCGCTTGCTCGCTCCAATAAACACCTTGATCAAACAAAACGTGCGTGTGATGTGAACGAATGAGAAGGTTTAGAGAAAGTTGAGGAGTTGTAGATGGTACAAGACTGAGCACTGCTAAACAGGAAATCAAGAAACCTCGCAGTCCCTCGCTCTCTTATAAACACCTTGCTCAAACAGAACGTGGAGGTGCCGTGAATGAGAAAGTCAAAATCTGGGCAGGTTTGAAGAAAAGTCGATGTGGAGGTGGCACAGGACCGTTGTTAATCAGGAAATCAAGAAACCTCATAGTCCCTCGCTCTCCAATAAACACCTTGCTCAAATAAAACGTGGCGAAGGAGAGCAAACGAGCGCTGCATAACTGCGCGGGTCCGAGGGAGAGTGAGATGCGACGAGTTGGCACGAGTCTCTTGTTTAAACGTGGTACTGCCTCAAACAAGCATCGGCACGGTGGACCGGAGGTGCACAAGCGATGCTGAATGAGTGGGGAAAAGGAGACTGGGATAAGGATAACAGTGAGAGAAAGCTTGGGCAATGTGGATCGGATGTGCACTTGTGTAAGCACACTGAATCAACGGGAGAGGAGTGCAAAGGAGATCATGATGGAAGTGAGAGTGCACTGACTGAACTCCGCTCGGCATGAGCTCCATCCAATCATATGCACTCCCTACTCGTGTGTCCACTGCCTTCCTTCTCTTTTTCTCTCATCCAAACTTATGTACACCACTCTCTTTTCTCTTGTCCTATCGACTGCATCTCTCTCTCTTTTCTCTCATCAAAACTTACATGTATAACACCTCTTTCTTTTCTCCTGTCATTGGACTACACTTTCTCTCCCTCTTTCTTCTAAAGTTAATCAAGGGCTGAATTAAAATATGGTTTTATAATAGACTCTTTAACCCCTTGCCTGTGGGAACAGGGGGCGACGTCCCCCCCCCCCCCCCCCCCCTGTTTACACCATTGCCAGGATGAATGGAAGGGTAAGGGCATACACGGAACGTGCACCCAACTTTTACACCCTACGTGCACCCAACTTTTACACCCTACGAACCCCAACGAAACCAGCATGGGATTAATTGGGGACGAGATTAGACTCTCCCTTAGAGCCCCTCTTTTGAAAGAGCAAGCTGAAATGGAGGTAGAGTGAGCCAGCATGCACGTAGGGAAGGGGTCAGTTCTGGAGGTGGATTAACCCATTCGGGGCTGGTCCCCTCAAAATACTCTGGCTGGGACCTATGCAGAAACATGTGTTTTACAGTAAAGAAATATCACATTTTTTGTATTATATCAATATAATGGTTCTGAACAACTTGTACTTTCATTCTGGCTATTGGTAGTGGGTTGAAGGTGGACGATTTCCATCTTAGCAAACTGCTAGGTCACAAATTTGTTTAGAAACCATTGACGGTCATATGTGGCAATGAATAGTAGTGATGTCACACACATACCAAAATCCAATGGTCTTGAGGGGTTAAAAAGCATGCAACTGGGGTGGAATGTACCATGTAGATGGGAGTGGGGTTAGTTGAAGGGGGATGCAAGGTTAACTCTGTTACTACCACAACATATAAACTAAGGTTATTCAGGTATAGTACACACATGCAATGGTCACACTGTTACATTCTACAGTAGTTCGGAAATATATCAATCTGGCCAATTTATGAATTCAATGCACGTGTGTATAGGTAATAACTTGTCTGCGATTTAGAATATTAATTCTGAGTCTCAAATGGGACACTTCAAATAACTAACAAGATTTGGGGATTCAAATGATTCCTGTGGAAATCTGATTTCTGTACATAGCCTCCTCATCAATATAATGCAAAATAGCAATTCTTGGAATGTCTGCCATTCTGAGTCATATTTTTTATCCAAACAAGTAAACAAATTAATCATGATTAATTCCTTTAATGAAATTATTCCAAATTACGATATTGAAGTGGAAAGAATTCACTAGTAGAGAGACATTGGTTACATTTAAAGAAAAGTGATTCATTCAAATTTAGCAATTAAAAACAATGAGGCTTGAAAACAAAAAGCAGATGTGCCTATAAAATCTATCGGCCCATTGACAATGGCTTCACACAAAATTCCAAAGAGGGCCGGGAAGGGGGGAGGGGGGGGGGGAGGCAATGTGAATTAAAAATTGATTTTGAATTGAATTGAAAATGTTAATTTATTTCTCACAATATACAGGTACAACTTAACTTGTTGAGAGCACATATAATACAAGTTTTGGGATTTGTAAATTAGATGTGCGATGCCATCTTGAGGACACCTTGCACATAGTGCGCAAAACACATTGGCTAAGTCAGGGCTCGACACTCGCACTGGCCCGCTGGCCCGGGGCCAGTGAAATTGCACTTCGGGCCAGCAAAAATTGTTAAAAGACATATTTTGTTGGCCCGATCGGGCAAGCAGATTTTCAACCCAAAATTAGACAAATCTTGTTTTCTTCCATGTTATGCTTCATCTATAATCACAGATTTGATCAGGAAAGAGTGATTTTTTTAATAGTAAAAAGTTAACTCATGAAATATAATTTTCGGGCCAGTAAGTTTTTCTTTCGGGCCACCAGAAAATGGGGAAGAAATTATTTCACTGGCCCGACTGGGACACTGACAAAAAAGGTGAGTGTGGAGTTGCAGTGTGAATAAACAAGCACAGTTACAAAATGGCAATCCCCGGTGTAGCAAACCCGCGCATGGCAACCTTACCAACAACAAAAATGAATTACCATTTCAAATTTTAACAAATTATATTTACTCCACTGGGGGGCATGTAACAAAGCAGGGAGGGGCAACTGCCCCAAGGGAAATAATTAATTTTTTATTTTAGGGGGCTACATTTTCAATCTGGTGGATATCACAAAATATTTCAAATGAGTACCTTATGGTAATTTTAGGGCCTACCTACTGATTTCAGGGGGCTATTTTGAAAATTAGGGGGCAAAATTGCCCTCAGCACTTCATATTTCCCCCCTCCCTCCGTCCTCTCTCCCCCCCCCCCCCTAACTATTCTGCTGCATGCCAGCACACTTAGAATCTGCTGGAGATGCATGAGGTAATTAGACAGCTAATGAAGCGAGGAAAATTGATTCTAAATTATATTTCCTCCAATGGGGCATGTGGCAAAGTGAGGAGGGGCAACTGCCCTCCCCCTTGCCCCTTTGCGCCCCTGCCCCCATGTCTATGCCGCTGCATGCCAGCACACTTAGAATCTGCAGAAGATGCATGAGCTAATTAGACAGCTATTGAAGCAAAAAAAATTTATTCTGAATAATATTTACTCCAATGGGGCATGTGGCAAAGCAAAGAGGGGAGGGGCAATAATCTGCTAAGTAGGGGCAATAATCTGCTAAGTAGGGGCAATCACCCCCCTTGCCCTCCCCCTCTCCCCCCTCCCCCCATATCTACGCTGCTGCATGCCAGCACACTTAGGATCTGCCAAAGATGCGCGAGCTAATTAGACAGCTAATGAAGCGTAGAAAATTGATTTTTCTTCCACCCGCCTTATCATAATCGATTAAACAGCACACTAGGAAGGCAGGGGCCTTCAGAGGGGATGCTTCCAGGTAAATTAATTTTCCTTTCTCCACCAAAAAATATGATAATAAATATTACAAAACAATCTTAATATAAACATGTATGCTCTTGATAACAGTGGAAGGTATGCTTCGACATAAATTAATTTTCCTCTCTCAGCAAAAAACAATAATGATAAGAAATATAAAAAAGTTAAGATATATTACATGTATGTCAATAGAAGTGCTCTTGACAATAGTACATGTATATATCCATCCTTAAATTTGTAATAGAAATATACCTTTATGAAAATTCTGGTATTGAATTCCAAGTAAATTGATCTTGTTTCCTCCCCAGTAAAAAAAAAAGGTAAAACAATCGCTTTGTGTGCAGAAGTGTTCTTGACATTCATATTGCACCAACAATTGTAATTAGGTATTCTGATATACACTGTATGATTGATTCTAAGTAATCAAGTTTTCTTATATTAACTTCTGCGAGTATAGGTCTGCGAGGAGGTTCTGCACAGTACTGGAAGAACAAAATATTTTCTTCCTCAGACATAAAATACTCATAAAAAAATAAATCAATGGATATATGATATGTAAAAGTGTTCTAAACCCGTTCAGGACTGATTGATTTTGCTATAACATGCATTCTCCATAGACCCAAGCCTGAATATTTTCAAGACCAGTCCTGAAGGGGTTAATAACTATATTCGTCCCCTTCAAATGTGTTTCATTCTCAAGTTATTTAATTATCCTCCCTCCCCTGTAAAAAAAAAAGAAAGAAAGAAGGAAGCAGGCTATATAGATATATAACAGCATTCTTGAAAACAGCTTCTCCATTCAAATATTGATATAAATTAGGAGGTACATTTTAATGTTAATCAATTTGTCTTCTAGGCAGACAAAACAATACAAACAATATATGAGTATAATATGATAGCAAATTTGTTATGAGGATAAAATGTGTTCTTGAAAATTGTTTTACTCCTTGCCACGCTCGGATTTGTGCACAACACAATACACACAAAGTACCATAGAGCTTTGAAATCCCGGGCACTCAAAGTGAGAGAACATTTCTCTGTGTAATTTTAAACTGTATTTTCTAGAACCTTTCAATGGAAATCTGATGTGAATTTCTATGATTGGGGTAAAACAAATACTTTGAGCATGAATGTATGTTTGTATGTATGCGTGTTTCTATGTACTTAACTTATAACCACGCTTGTGTTAAAACATTTATGGACAAAACGAACATAGTACAGTCAAACCTGTCTTAGTGGCCACCTGTCTATAGCAGCCAACCTGCCTTTAGTGGCCACCAAGAGTGATCCCAGGCAGCAGAAAAAACAGTGTTATTAAACCTGTATAGATAGAGGTCACCTCTCTACAGTGGTCACCGTTCTTGTTTCCTTTAGGTGGTCACTAACACACTAAGCACAAGTTTGACTGTAATAAACCAAATGCATCTGACAGGCATTTTCAGATCCACTGTATCAGTACCTCCCCATATCAGAGAGATACAGCAGATGAGATATAAATGACAGTTTAATATTTATATACCTCCTCAATGAATTAAAGAGCCATTTCCACTTCACCATGACCCTCATTTGGGACCCCAGGGGTGTTACTTTTACCCCCCTTAATTGGGATGCTTGTATATCAGTTTGATAAATGTACCTCCTCAATGGTACTTTAAAGAGCTATTTTGCACTTAACCCATTCAAGACTGGTCTGCGAAAATACTCAGCTCGGGTCTATGTCTGAGAATGCATGTTATAGCAAAATCAATCAGTCCTGAATGGGTTAATGGTGACCATGGGTGTCAGTTTCACCCCCTTAATTATGATGCTCATACACCCCAGACCAATAGATTGATAACTGCACCCCTCAATGGTACTTTAAAGAGCTCTTTCACACTTCAACATGGCCCTCATTCGGGAGCTCAGGGGTGTCAATTTCACCCCCCTTTAATTGGGATTCATGTACTCTGCAGCTCAATTCATCCATCGAGGGCGTAGGGAAAAAACCCAACCAGTTTCACCACGGCCAATTTGCAATTTTCAATTTGCGGTTGCCGACAGCGTGAGCGTTGCCTTATTGAAAGAGGTGGTGCAGTGCGAAGGAGACGGCATTATTCAATTTGCTTCTTCGTCTGAATAGAGAGTTTCAATCATTTAAAACGGTAGCTTTCTATTGATAGAACCATGCATCTTTTAGAGAACTTTGACCCCCTCTGTCTTTGGCCTGCATTTACCTTTTATCGTTTTTAACAGGGTTTCGGTGTAGTATCTCATTCATGAAAGGAAATGTTCCATTTTTGCCATTCTTAAAGATAGAGTCGTTCATTTTCTGAAACTGACTAGCTGTTTCATTCACTTGGATGGCTGCTTTCAATTGATAGAACTGTACATCTTGTGAAGAACATTAACCCCTTGACTACGGGAACCAGGTGGGTTGTTTACAAACTCTATGGAGATTTCAGAATCTCGAACTGAACAGGTTAAACCCCCCCCCCCCCCCCCCCCCCCCCCTCTCTCTCTCTATGTATCACTTTCAGGGAGCTTTATAGAATTCCATCCATGAAAGAAAATGTTTCAATCTTTGAAATATTCAGAACAGAATTATAATTATATGGCTAGTAGATACAATCACTCAAATTGTTGCTTTCAAATCTGATAAAACTTATATTTTTACAGAAAATGTAACATCTCTGTCTATTGCAAGGATACAATGTATACTATAAATTACTCTCTGTGAGATTCATATAAAATCCTATTTTAAATTATTAATTCTGTTAAAAAAAACATGCAGTGCACAATTGAACATTCACCCTAGCAACCCCCAAGTGGCAATATCATTAAATTTGCTTTAAATAATCCATCTTACAAATACCAATATAAGAACGGCGCTGGTCATTTAAACCTGTTGAAAACTATTTGAGTTTGGAATGTAACATGCATTATTTAGACCACAGCCACATTATTTTGGGGACCAGTTCTGAATGTGTTAAATGAGCACTTGATGTACTACTGCTGCAGTTTGCTACTTACTATTT